>JAAAKQ030415662.1:0-24883 GCA_010016005.3 Zanna intricata
CCGAAATGAAACGACTGGCACTAGATGGGGAATCTTGGAGAGCTGCATCAAACCAGTCAAATGACTGAAGACCAAAAAAAACAAAATAATTAATAAAACATCAGTTTTAAATCATAGACGGGGTGCTCCAACTTTTCCAAAAAATGTATAGAATCAATCGCCTTAATACGCAATTTATCAAATAACTCGTGGATGTATAAATCACCGTTGATATATAAAGACAAATAGATAAAAAATTCACATGTAAAATTCACCATCATATAGTCCTGTACCGAACGTTTTAAATAAAATTAAAAATTTTTTTTTTCTCAAATGGCTGTATAAATCAGAATAAAATAGAAATATTTAAAAAAGATTCTATTTTTATCGATAACATTACTCTCTAAGCCATTCAAATGGCATAATTTGCTGCATACGAAGCTGTCTGCAGTATACAAAAAAATTCTATAACATATACCACCATAACACCTTGGCAGGACTACCATACGATCTTAAAATTATAAAAAGTTTTTTTCTATAAGAATTTAATTTTTCGAATGCTGTATAACTTATGGATTATACTTATAAACTGATATCTAGGGCGTGTAATAGAAATGTTAAATTCTAATTTAAAGAAAATTTTGAGAAGCCTGAAAATAACCGTTATCTTAATTATGATAGATCTATTTACAGTTTATTATTAGTTTTTAGCTTGTTACTTTTTTTTAAAAATAAGATAACTCCATGTTTTAATTCGCCTTTTTAAATTTTAAAATCTAGTTACTTTAGTTAAGAATTGGTAGTATGTCAATCTTCCATCCAGAAATACCTTTCATTTTCGCGCGTTGAAAAGTATCCACATAATATTTACACGAACAAGCTGTCAGCTTAATATTTATAATAATATAAACAATAAAAAATTACTAGTGTAAAAATGATTGGTTATCAAAAATTACGATTCATGAATCGTTCTGGATAATAAATAACCACAATATTTTTCAGTATGCAATTCTAATTTAAAAATTTATCCCCCCCTACGAGTAATATTTTATAAATAATAAATTTTTTTATGAAACGTATTCTTTTAAAGACTTCCGTTTTAGAAAAAAAAATTAAAGAAATACAAAAAAAAACCAGAGAAACAGTTTACATTTTATTAGAATATTTTAAAAAGAGTAAAACATTTAATGTATCAATAAATCGCGTCTAACATTTGAAGAGTTTAGTATTTCTAGTAGAAAAAGTTACATTTACATGAAATGGCCATTACTGAAATCTTTCGTTTGCTACAAACAAAAAAAAAATGTATAAATATACATTGTACGCAATTTATACAAGAATGGCTAAATAATGGCGTGTTCGTGCACAAAATTATAAGACTACTGTTATTTGAAAATACATAAATCTCTAGGCTTACTAATCTAAGTGGACTATTAACAGTAGTCCTATACTGTAGTTTAATTTCTTTTAATTACTGAAAATAAATCCTTATCTCATTTTGCTCTAGTAATTGCAGATAACAACCTGAAAATGAGTAGATAGCCTGAAAAAATATCTTAACATGAAGAATTCCTTAAAAAAAAGAAAGAAAAAAAAAATCAGCACAATTTACTTTCCTGTAAAAGACTAATAACTTTCCACTTGGTGGATCTAAAAGGTAATATTTTTATTGAATTACCAAATTCATGTCGAAAATTTTCCATAATACTAACGTAGAATTTTGCTTAACATTTTACATAGTTTTATGCCAATTATTTTTGTTTGTGTGTAAAAAAGAAAACGCAGTGTGCGTTATAATTCTTGAAATTTATGACTGCTGTTACCGTTCAGAGTAATTTCAAAGATATTGAAGAATAGCTCAAATATATTAGTTAATAACTGGTCACAAAAATTTAAATAAATGAGTCGGGTAGAAAAAGGTAAATCTCCTTCAAGTCCATGATGTCGTCGAAAATGTCGAGCGTATTCAAAAATATGCCATGTATTAAAACCCGAAGATATGAATTTGTATGTTATAAAATTACTTTTTCCATTTTACGCTAAAATTACGTAACTTTTTTAGAGAAAGTGATCATCATTACTCGATTACGAGATCTTTTTACAGAAACGATGTCGGATTGAAAAATAAAGCAAAAGGATTAAACACCCAAGGCAAAAAAAGCTTTGTTGGCATATTTTTTACAGCTCACCCGCCATAATATATATATAAAACTTTAATTTGAAGCCTAAAATCCCTTTATCTAACATTATACGGAAGAGATTAAGAAAACAAACATAAAACTTTCGACTAGAACACGAAATCAAAACGGATGATCATCCCAAACAAAAGTTATTCTAGAACAAGAGAGACGATGACAATTTCTTAAAACGTGTTATTTTTGTAGATTACACGAACTTTTTTCAAATTTTGCCTGAATCAGCAAAAATATAGAATTTGAAGGTTCAGCTGGTACGAGATTCTTCGTAAGTACAAAATTGATGTGGACTCAAAGTTATAGGGACGATAATGTTGAACAGAAAATCGTCTATCTTGACTTTTTCAGTCTATTTCCCCATAAATCAAGATGAAATCATCTTGCTTCAGCTTGAGTTAAAATGTGTTCGACGAACAGTTTCCTAAACGGTGGATTTGTAGAAAAAATTCTATTTCCTGGTTACCATATTTTACACCGTGAAAATATTTTTCAGTCATATAAATAACATCATTCATTCTGTGAAAGTTCATGATTTAACCGGTTGCGTAAACGGATACCAGAAGCTATCCCTTTTGTATCCAGAAGTTACCTTTGCCATCCCTTTTGTATCCAGAAGTGTATCCCAGAAGTGACTCTGCGACCAAGAGTAAAAACAAAAAATCGTAATATTGTTCTGATAACTGTATCGGTACAAATTTTGCCCTAGAAACCTATTAACATACAAAATGTATTTATTTTCTAATCATTTATGTAAAGAAATAAATGTCTTATTTCCGTCGAATAAAAGTTTCCCAAAACATCAACTGTTGCAATTCTTTTTCGGAAAACCTTTATTTTTTTTAATCCAAAAATTTGAGCCCCATAAAAACTAAACAAAATATATGTATTAAAAGGTGAACTAAAGAAATTTTGGAACCATCAAAGAATAAGAAAATCTGCAAATATTTCAATAAACTAACATTAACTTATCAATTATCTATATAAAGCTATCTATCATCAAGTAGTTTAAAACAGATAAATTATTTCGTTTTATCTAGATAATACATTGCCCACAAAATCAAAATTTCGAAAAACTCTTATTACAAAAGGCGTTTAAAGTTTCTATTTTGTTTTTTTATTGTAATTCTTTGCCATCTCACACAATTAGTAAAACATCCATCCTTAAACCCAACAACAAAATTATTATTTTTATTTCTTAATTGAAAAAATATTACATATTTAATTTGACCTCTTAACACGTTTGACTGTATTATACTCTTAACATGGTTATTTTGTACTTTTAGACCATTATTATTAACAAATAAATTCTGTCTGTCGGAAAGGAGTCAAAAGCTCTCCATAAAAATTTTCAAAACCTTCTTTCCTTTGAAGACTATTTCAAATCAATTTTTTTTTATTTAAGTTCACACGCCGTTTTTCTAAAAATAAATAAATTACTGGATTTAAATTTGTCCGAATTAACGATTTTCAAAAGTACATCCTAAAGACATAAATTTAAAATTCAAAAAAATAATTTATCGTCGGGAGGGACGCAAGCCCATTTGTAAATATTTTAAATATTTACAGTTCGATCACAATTTAGGTAATAATAAAATTTCCACCATAAAAATTCAATAAAAACAATTCGGGTCAATAATTCCGTGATCCAATTAGAATTAATGGACGCAAACCTAGAAGCGATTAACTAATTTTTTCAAGTTTTATATGAAATACAAAAATATACGTAAATTGTGATCATTAAACAGAGAAGACGTTCAATCGCGAACTTTTTTATCCGGCTAAATTACCATAACACCTGTATCAGATATTCCTGAAAAAGGAAAGGAACTGGCCATCGCAATATAACTCTTAGGTAAGACACCTATCTATCTATAAAGGCTTTATATATAAGTTGATGTTACCATCAACTTATATATAAAGCCTGTCTGTCGGTTAAACCTGTCTTTCGGCCGTTGACCATCAGTCTGCGTAATAAAAACCTATATTATAAATTCCATAATTACGAGTATTATTAATTTTCTTATATATATTTTTTTTCTCTCTTTTCTGCAATTATATGGTATTTACAGAAAACAGTATTAAAAATATACAAAGATAAGATAAATGGTTGACGATTAAATCTAAAAATTTTGTTTCAAATTAAAATTGGAATTATTCCCCATTGTAAAAATGCCTTTTTTCCTTAGTATATGGCTTCGTGGTGTATCGCAACGGGAGGGCTCCTACCACTGTCAGAAGTACAGAACTCCTGGGGGTAATCCGACTCGAGGCAAATCTTCTTTCACAGTATCTAAAATAATTTAAAACAAAAATTGTCCAAGAGAAAATGTGGGAATGAAAGAACAACAAACATTATAATATATGAGTTGGTTTTTTTTAAAGAGGTAGACACTTTCCATAAGATGTGTTAAGTAAGAAAAGAACATAACATTTTATTATATTGCTGCCAAAATATCTGTTACATGGCATTTTTACATTGTATTGTTGAAATGTACTGTAACTAAAATAACACCGAAGTAATATATTAAAAAAAAAGAAACCTATAAGTTGATTTACACAAAATAAAATGTTTATATATAAAGTAAACAAAAAGGTTTCATTATTAAAAGCTGAAGTCGTCAAATTTCGTTTATTCGAGTTGGACTGTTGCACAATTTTAAAAAGTGAAGTTTAAAATATAATTAAATCTAATACACTTATCGCGCGCGCATGTGTGTGTGTGTGTGTGTGTGTGTGTGTGTGTGTGTGTGTGTGTGTGTGTGTGTGTGTGTGTGTGTGTGTGTGTTACAAATGTTTTAGGTATAAGTTAATTACAACAGTTCAAATACAAACACAATTTCCGTAGTATTCAAAGAATAAATATTTAATAATTTAGTTGTTCTGTTTTAAAATGTAGCGATTAAAAAAGCAAGTATTATTTTAATTAAATAAAATGAAAATATTTTTTTTTCAAAGATAATAAATAAATACGTTGTTTACGGGGATTCGTCCATTTTTAACAATTTAAAGGTTAGTAATCAGAATAATTTATGTTAAGTTTTTTTTATTAAGTTTGTCGTAAACGTCGGTGCAAAATTTCCGCATTCTAGGTTTTCACGAATTAACCCATGAGCAAGTGGTGAATTCTTCATTGCAAATCAGCTGATTTCCAAGTTGAGAGTTCTAAGCTTCAAATCCTAGTAAAGACAGTTACTTTTATACGAATTTGAATACTAGATCGTGGATGCCGGTGTTCTTTGGTGGTTGGGTTTTAATTAAAACATCTCAGGAATGGTCAACCTGACTGCACAAGACTACACTTCATTTACATTCATACCATCCTTTGAAGTAATAACTTATTGTGGTTCCGGAAGCTAAACAGAAAAAGAAAAAAGTATTCAGGAATTAGAATAAATAGTCATTGAGTGAGTGGCAGTTATCTCATTTAAAAATTCGAATATAATATATATATATATAGGACTACATTTACAAAATTAATATTTTTGCACTCATTGCTTTCGTTTTTTCTTCGACTTTTAGTACTTTCCCAATGATATCTGTTTCATCAGAAAGTCTTTTTATATATATGATTTAATTACAAAATATACGAAAGGGAATGTCGGAGTTTTAAAAATATTTAATAACGAAACAAAATGTATCAAGTAGTTTTTCCCTACAAATGTTCAATGTACCTTTCGTCATCCATCCGTCCCCCGTAGAGGAACCGTAGGGACACCCGCACCTGCCTTTTGACGAACCCGGTCAACACATCACCCTCTCCATTCCTAGCCCAAGTGGGCTTTACCGAAGGTCCCTGATAACACATCACAGTCATCGGTTTGGCCTCTATCAGGATGACTCCGTTGCAAATTCCCCGGCAGACATTTCCACTAATGTATTCACACAACTTATTATCACCTTCGTATGACTTCTTCAAACTTCAATCACTTACTATAAATTACAACCCTCAACTTTTAAATTAACTGAATCTCGGAAGCGTGATCCCCGCGCCTTCCTCTAACGCGGAAGACATACAAAAAAATTGATTACAAACGTAACTTTTGCCATACGACACACATCCGATCGACAGGAGAGTTTGCCTAATACTTTAATCAGCACGTCTGGGATAATGGAAGCAACTACCGCTTCAATCCTGAGCCTCAAATCGGATATAGATCAGTAGATAGCGGAGGAAAATATACAAAATCCTTTATAAAACCCCAAAGGAAAACAGTCACATGGTATCAGAACTGGTGACCTTGGAGGCCACTACAAACAAGCTCTGATTGGATCGGAGAAACGTCATTCAACCGATCCTACATAGAGTTATGCCGATGTGGATGGGCACCATCTTGATGCCAAATAAAATTTTCCGATTTATCTTACAGTCGAGGAAAGAACCGTGTACGCAACATATCCAAATAGGCGACTTCTGTTACGCTTGTTTCACCAAAAAAGAACGGCCTGTAAACTTGTCATAGGAATATTGTCCAGAAAACATTTAATTATGTGGAATCCCTTTCGTATTGTAAAAATTCATGAGGACTTTCTGATTCCTCCAGATTTGGATATTATGTGTATTAACTTTTACACGAAGATGAAATTTTGTCATGACTAAACACAATACGATAAAAAAACTCGACTTCATGCATCAGCATTTCGATACGGATTCATCCGTAAGCGTTTCTAAGAAATATGCCGCCACGTTTTCATCACCGGCATCGCTAGTTCGCGATTTTAACAGATTTTTAGGACTATGTAAGAAAACTTACCTGATAAGTTCCACGTTTTCTTTAGATACCATCTGTCACTTGGTACTCTTCCCTTTATACAGACATCCGGCCGTTTCAAAGCAATTATGCGAATGTTATTATCACTCGGAGGATCTCAATTAAACTTTCTAAAAAACACACGTTGTACAAATCTGCATTTAGCAAACTGCAAAACACAGAAGGCTTTCTGTTAACAGCGACACTTTGTTAGTGTCGCTGTTAATAAGAAAGCTAGGGAATCAATCTACCGCCATGCGCGCAAATAAAACTGTCCCCTTTTTTCTTTAATTCTAGCCTTAAAGCTACACTAAACAGCCATTTAAGAGGTATTATAGAAAATTAAACTCTTTTTTATAAACCTAGTAGTATAACTTTAAAACTATAGTGAGATAGTTTATCAGGTATTATCTAAGTCCCGAGATAAAATTAAAAGAAAAGAATAAAAAATTAAAAAGATTATTTTTTAATGATAACAGTAGATAATGGGACTATTATCTACAAACAAAGTGTAAGAACAGCGGAATAGCTCATTTAGTAGTAATGACTGATATAGTAAACACACCTCTGTATAATTTTAACACTTTAAATTATGTTTTTAATTAAATTTTACAAAAAAAAATCTGATTGGAGCCTAGTTGTAGTATAGGATATTCAAAACCACTTTTCCGTTTCGGTTATTTAAAACCAGCATTTAGTAATGTTTGTATTACTTTTTCGCAATACATATCCGATTTACGTAGAATATATATGTATGTTGGATGCTATAAACTTTCTCTTGCTACTGATCTTAAACGATGTTGGGATTGGTACAAGTTGTTGTTAAAAATAAAAAGCCTTCAATTCCAGGTTTACTAAGAAAAATTAAAAATAGAATGATTTCGCATAGCCTTTTCAACTGAACCAAATATCTCGTTACATAACACAACCTCATTGAAATATAGGTGACATTCAGCCCTACGTGTTATACCGTTTACTGCAGAAACTGGTTGCACAATGGATACCGTTACTCTCAAGGAAAGTAATTTCACTAGTACCTCTAGAAACTGAATTGCTTTACATTAATCAGCAATAAATAGCGCGGCAGTAATGTAAATTAAATTATTGTACCCTTTTAGTCAAAAACAACACGTTTATTTCTAAATCGCCTATATTCAGTAAAGGAAATAGAAAAATATATAGGATTATTACTCTCAACAGCTAACGTCCTTAGCCTTATATAAAATCTGGTACTTTTTTATGAAAGTTACAGCAACTATTATTCAAAATTTGGGGTAAAAGAATTATTTTTATAATTATGACCTAACATAATTTTAATTTTTGTTTTTCATCACAGAACCATCATAAAGTTGAGCATTTTTTTGAAAGTTCCGTATTTGGTAAACCCAAATAAGCTGTTTAAAGAAATACTGAAATGATAGTTTTTTTTTAAATTTATTTATTTATTTTTACTTAAAATTCCACAATTTTGAAGTCTAATTTCTCAAAACATGCAGTTTATGTGACTTCGGTTAAAATTGTCAATACGTTTATTTCTTAGTACGAGTAGCTTATTATATTCGGTTTACACATTATGAGGAGAGATTTCAAACTGATGTAACTTTGAGTTTTTTTCTATAATGATAAATTCAAAAAATTTCATGAATCAAGATCTATTTTAATAAACAGCAAACAAGCGGTTGTGCAAAAACAACTATGACTTACAGTTCAGTAGCTGAGGAAGTTTGTAAATTATCAGAAATTAATTTTTCTACTAAATTGATCGTTTTCGTCAAATTTCAAAATTTTTATGACTCCAAATTCAAAAAGAAATCTTCGTAGTCTTGTATATATTTAGCAAAATTTTGCCTTTTATAAAGGAAAACAGCAGGATTTTAAAACAAAATTAAACCTTGTAAACCATTATTTTACAACCTACCAAAACATTTTGAGAGTTCCTCTAATACTTTACCTTTGAGTGTACCAAACGTCAATCCTTTGTTACATACCAAATCATCGTGTAGAAAAACATTAGCGTACAAAGGAAGATAAAATCTGTTAATAAATAAAAATATATATATTTTATATAAATTAATGACAAATACCTAATTTACTCGCTCATCCCGAATAGCTTGGATACTGAAATTTCGTATTGTTTCTTAGGGGGTCTTAAGGAAAAATAAATAAACACTACTTCGATTAACGACCATCATGATTTTATCTTAAAAAGAGATGCCAAAACTGGATGAGATGAAAACTTTATACACAGCGGGGATAGACGTCCCCTTTAAATTATTAACGTCAAACTAAGAAGGGATTTTTTTTCATGAGGAAAATTGAATCCGACCCGATTTTTCAAACTGGCCTATTTCTAGTTGAAACAAAAAAATAACATTTTTTAATTACATACAAACGGGAAAGATCTCATCGACCCACTTATTAATAATTATTTCTTCTACTTCTCAAATAAGTGGAAATCTTAAATTTCTCATAATTATTTCTAAAGGATATTTAGGGAAAACAAGTAAAAATCATTTTTTTAATAAAGTGAACTTTATTTCATTAAGCTATTAAAAATATTCCCCTACGAATATATAACTGAATGTTATTATTATTTACTTTTTTTATTAAATTTTATTCAAGATATTGGTTATTATCTAAATATGATTTTATTTTGGATATTTAATTTACTTTCATAATTTCAATCGGTAGGTTTATCGTGTAACTTTGATCCTAAAAGAGTTTTTTAAAGGTAGAATATTATCTCTGACATTTTTAATAGACTGTTCGTGAGAAGTTTAAAGATAATCCGGTTAGTATTTTTAAATAAAAGCTTTTGTTTTTAACTAGAAATATGATATATTCCAATTAACGGATAAAAAAATGTGTATTTATCATTTCATCAAAGTCTTATTTGTAGCAAGATATACGGATAAGAACGTATAAACGACCAAATTTTATATCGTGCATCGTTTGATATGTTAAATTAAAAAAAAAAGTTCTCGAGTACGCCAAATTATGTAAGATATAATTATAAAAGAATGTTTTAAAATTTATATCGGGATACGTATTTACAACAATTTAATTTACTTCTTATTTTTTTATTAGGTAAAAGGTATTCGATTATATCGCACATATAAGAGTATGTTAGAATTCAAACTTATGACGTACGATAGAACCCCTTGTAAAGTATATATGTTTCAAGCCTCAAGCTGTGGTAGTTTCAGTATGCGGTGTGTCGTGTAAAATTGTTGGACTGTAGAATGAATGCCACCTGCGTTCATAATCTACTCCCTCGCACGACACACGGTTTGGCCTCGGTGTGTGTATGATGATTAATAAGGCAAGGGCCACATTATATAGGGGCCGGTAACAGACGTTCCAGAATACGAATAGGCCTATTAACATTTGAAAAAAAGAACATTTCTGGACATTCATTTGTTTGTTTGGCTTTTGGAAAAAAAACCTGTAGCCTATTGCAACCGGCAGCCAGCGAACAAGTTTATAGTATGTCTGTCTACCTCAAAGGCGTGAGCGTGCTTGCTCGTGAGAGCGCGATCCCGGTTTCGATGTGAAAGAAGGACATCGTTTAACTCATTGAGTAAATTTAATTTACTGCACTAATTTATACAAAAAAGAAAAACTTCATAATAAACTGTTTAAAATAAATATTTTAAATAAATTGCGTAATCTACTTTTTATCTTTTCTTACGTGACGTTTTAAGTAAATTATATATACAAAGTAATAAAACACAAAACTACGCTTAAATTTCAAAATTTATTTCCATCATTTTTACTCCATTTTTTAACCGTTAAAGTCGATTATTAAATACATAAAATGAAAACTTTAAACGATTTTAAATAGGTAATTCGATCAAATTATATTCAAATTAACATTCAAATTTTGCGAATTCTATTATTTAATTTGTTTATAAATCTAATTTTAATAAGGCCTCTACAAGAAGGCTCAACGGTTAAAGTATTTACTTTTTTATTTAAATAACAGCGTTTTTTCGAACCGTCGTCTTCATGCACATCCTCGGTAATAAAATAAAGCGACACAACAAACAATCGAAATTTTCTATAAACAGTAATTTTTCTATCTAGCAGGCTTCCTTTAGCGAAAAAGTATGTATCTTTAAAGCTACACAAAAATAAAAAACACTTGGAAAAAATACATGTGTTTCCCCCCCCCCGAAATTTTATAAATGCAGACGATAATGAAACTGCTTAAAATTGTTTCTGGAAAACTTAAAATCTAAATCGATTTCGATTAAAATTTACAATCGACTGAAACAAAAATAAAAAATTAACCGACTAAATCAAAATTGTAATTTGATTTACTAAAAAAAAATTCTCATTAATTTTTAATTATTACTAGAAACATACTTTAATCGTCCCAGTTTTTTTTATTTTAATAAAAACTAAAAATCACTTTTTTTTATCAAAAATTTAAGTAATATTACTAGACTTGTATTTTGTGTAATTTTACTGATAAAATCTGGTACAATAACGTGTTAGCTTCAATAATAACATTGCAAAAAAAAGAATTCATTCGTAGCTAAAAACTAATTTCGGTATTTTTTCGCAAAGATGCGAGGAGATTTTAACGAAACCATTTTTGAAATTTATACTTTACAAAACTTTCTCCAATATTTTCATGTCGAGTGAAGGATCTCGTACAAAACGGATGCTCTGTACGTGCTCCTGCATTTCAGTGATTTTTGGTAGGTTTTGGGTTACTTTCTTTGGAAACGTTCATTAGTAATTGTTGGTTGAGGTATACGAATTGTTGTTCTTAAGTTTTAAGATTTTTAGATCACGGGCTACAAAGTTATTAAGATTTTCCCTGTGGAATAGGTTTTTTTTCCATAGGGAATACGTAGTCAATTAAATTGACGAAAGGACAGGTCTTACGGTTAAAATACTTTGGATTTGTATGTTGGACATGGGCGGTTAAAGTGCTAGTGACTTGTATGTGCGATTTTGTGAGTGACGTAATGGATTATAGTTTTTTATTTAGACTTTTTTATAAGTGAGGTTAACTATATAATAGTACAGTATATATAAGCTGAGTGAAATAATACTAAGTTATAAGACAGAATAGTAATAGTGAAATAAACAAGGTGTTTGAAATTTTCTTATACATATTCGACTTAAAATATTTTTGATCATTGTTTGGTTGAGATGAATTTTCTAAGTGTTGCGGAGCAATATAAGGGGTTTCCTTATTTCCTAAATAACTTTTTATCTATAGTACCTTTACTCCTCCCCCTTTGGATCTCCACCGATCCCACCCCTAGAACCCCTCCACCCCCTCCCCACAAATCCGACCCCGGATTTAGGTGGATACATTTACGGATGGATACATTACAACCACGCCTTGGGGTGGTTTCTCAGTGGTTTCGCTTATAGGACCGTTTCCTACCAAGTGAGTTGTGTGTTGACTGGGGTTCCCCGTATAGACTTGCTTATACGTGAAGGTTGTTTAAGATACAAGCGTAAGGATAGAAGGGAAGCTTCTATCAAAACATAATGAGGCGGGAATCGTGCCGAAGGTGGAGGGAAGATGAAGATGCCGTCTGCACGAGCAGGATACTCCCTGATTTGGAAGCGTGGTTGGCGAGGTCGCATGGAAATATGGGCTATCACCTAGTTCAGCTAATATTAGGCCACGCATGTCTGTATGCATATTTACACAGATTTAGAAGAAGAGATACGGCTTGCTGCCCCTTCTGTAATGAAGATGAGACAGTGGAACATAAGTTCTTCGACTGCTGTTACAGATGGAATGACATCAGAAGGACTTCAGAAATTAGACATTTCTGAAGTCCTTTTTTTATTAGAAATTATCAGAAATTAGAAGTTTTGTAAGTCCGGAAACTACGATAGCGTATATGTTGTCCTCCAGAGACGCCTGGAGTGACATCGAGCAGGTGATCACAAGAATAATAAGACAAAAAGAGGATTATGATAGAAGAAGAGGCTTCTAAGGTTACTACGAGAATGGGGAAGGAAAGGTTAGTCCCACCCGTGAGGTGTGGCATGCTCAGGTGTGCCACATGCGATAACCGACTGGGGACTCCTGAACTTCCTATAGAAGTTAGGTTAAGCTCAGATTGCAAAATCTGAAAAAAAAGAAGAAATTCATGTCCGCCCCAAAGTTAGACCCCATGAATTGAGATGCATAAAGAGTTAAAAAGTCTTATCCCAGTTTCCTAGTGCCCTTCACTCTGGAGGTTCTGCCAGAGTGAGAAGTTCCTCCCTTGGGTTGCGTTATACTTAATTGTAGGTCCGACCCAGGGGAGGAAAAAAATATATTTTCATGGATATTTTTTAAAATCGTCTCAAAGTCTGTAAGATTAGCCACATTTTGAAATTAATTGAATATAATTTACAATAATCCGCATTTTTAATTACCGTTACGCTAATGCATACAGTTAGCAATGTAAGTATAAAGTGTTATTTGCCCTCTATCCACGAGCCTTGTTTGAGATGTTTGTTATTAACAAGAACGGCTATGTCTCTCTTTCAAAGGTGACTTAAGTTTCATGTCTATAGATTTTGGATTAATGGCTCATAATATACAGATATAGATTTTCTAAGAAACATCATTACACATCTTATTTAAAATAATAACGACACTGGATCAACGTGATGCAACCAGCCATCAAATTCACTCCTAACGGTTAAATTTAACGACGCTTGAATAATATTTTTTTTAATTTCGGTGGAGAAAACTTTGCGTTTGAATTAAAACAGCATTTCTAAACTTAAATAATTATTTCATTATATTTATTTTCCACATTTTTTTTCATCGCATAAGATCTAAAATATAGAGTTATTCAAATGTAAACAAGCATTTGGTTTTTTAAATTTTAGTTACAACACGATCCATAATGAATTATTTATTAATTTAAGAAGTTACCCACAACTAAATTACAAATGTTCCTTCGTATAATGTAGTGAAGTTCCGTAACTCCATTCTCAGAAAAGTACTTAAGTACTTACAAGCTTACACCAAGCGGTTATAATAACGTTTCTTGCGTTTCGCTAGACACTTTCCGCTCCTAAAATTTCCTTCAGTGATCGAAATAAATTTTATCGGACTGAACCTGATTACAAAAAAAAAAAAAAAATGAGACAGATCATCCCAAGTAAGTTCACAGTACCTTTGTTAAAGCATTAGTATATAGTATATGAGGAAAAGCATTGCTCTTAAAGGAACTACCCGAATGCCGGCTTACATTTCGTACGGAGTAAACCACTGCCTTCATTTGTTACATTCGAATAATACCAAGCATTGTTGTTTTATATGACCTGTGAGAAATTTCAAATAATTAATCGTCTCTTAACCACGATACACAGTTGTTACGATTTTGCTTGCTGAAGAACTTGTGTTTGCATACCTCGATTGAGAAACGGTGTTTCTATCGGGTGCTTCTTATCTTCCATTATGGAATAAAATAGTGGAACCAAGTTTCACTATAAACCACGATAGATTTTTAAAAATTCGTCTCTTTTAGAATGTTGATAAAATTGTCATTACCGTTTTTTTTTTGAGGGGGAGTTTGATGGAAGGAAAAAAGATAAACTTTTTCGAAAAAAAAATCCTTCAAATTCCTCAATCCTTCAATAAGGAATTCCTAACCTCTGCGACAGCATCGAAAAGTTATTCGTCGATAAACTCGAATAAACTCGTTAAACGATCGATAATTCGTTTAACGTTTGTAATCATTCTGGATGACGATCCAGAATTTATGAAACAAACTAACAAATATTGAAACAGACTTTCTTCTTCTACATATATATGAAAGGCAATATTCACATGTGTGTCCGCTATAGACTAAAAAATTTTACTGGAACGATTTATGCACTACTTTTTTCAAAATGGTCTGTGTTGTCCGGCGAAGAAGGTTTAAGGCTATTGAAATCCTCGATCTGACCAATAGAAAGAATGTTAAGGGTATTTTGAACTGACTACTGTGTTAATGGTAATTTCAATTAAATCCGATAGGTAGTGCTGTTTTGACAATTGGATTTATTTACATTTACTTTTATAAAATGAAAGGTTAAATTTTGGGAAGTTCCGTAATGTTTTGTAAGTTTCTTAATGTTTTGTATTAATTTTGATGATTTTTCAGCCATATATCTTTTCGTTAAAAAGTTATTTTCTACCTACTCTGTGATTAGAAAGTGATATATATCATCGTCGAAACTGATCATCAATCTATTTATAGAGAATTCTGTAAAAGTTAAAAACAACCCATATCATAACTCTCGTCATAGTACACCTCGTCAGTGCTGACAAGATTCTCTAAAAAAAATAATGGTAACTCTTACGAGAACATAATCAGACTTCAGACACATAACTTAAATTTATGTCGTAATAAAACATAACTTTAAGTATTCGTGTATGCGCGCACACTTATGTGAAGTAAAAACGGTACAATACTTAAAACAAAAGGAAACATATTCCGGCCTAGTATCTAAATTAAACTTGGAAATGATACTGTATTCTAATGAATAAGAGAAGTGCCGACCATGCACAGATAGCATTATGGAATTTAAAAAGTGGGTCGAAACATTTAAGCGGTCTATGTTTTCTATGACAAAGTGGCGCCGAGTTTCTGTTTATATTAATCGTGAATAGTTTAAAATTCCTTTCATAATATACGACATCTTTTAATTAGTTAAACATTTGTTAGGATCATATTTACGTATGTATATGTATATAAACGTATAGGAGAAAAAGAGAGAGAAATCACTGTGCGAGAGAGAGGAGCGTGTACTTTAAACAGAAATAGGAGCTTCCCTCCGTGTGAATGATAAGCAATTCCAACCCCCGGGAGACCATTTCAATGTTTATTTTTGTTTTCTTAAAACTCATTTTCATGTCATATTATATACCATATCTTTTCATTTTGAAACAATCTGTTGAATATGCGCTTAATTTCTTATAAACGCTATATCATCTGCGAAATTTACAATTTATAAACTTATTTCCAGAGCTCAATCCTAATCCCTTTATTTTCTTCTACAGCACTTTTGACCATACCTATTATCTACATGTTTAATAGGGTCGGAAAAGAGGCAGGACAGTTGCCTTAAGTTCTCTTCATACTTCAAACCGCTAGGTTTGTAGTACTCCTTTGCTTGCATCCCTTTTTTCAAAACTATTTTCTGTTCAGGTATAATTAATTAATTAATTGTTTGGTTTTCTAATCTTATCTTCGATTCCATTTGATACGGTCGAATAATTTAATCATATTTACAAATTTACCCTTTTTCCTTTACACCTTTTTAGATACTTACCAAATGTTATTATATAGATGATTATTATATAGATGATTACCAACTGTTATTATATCACACATCGCATCCTTTGTGTAGCTTCCCTTTCTTATTCCGTATTATACTTCCATAGTATTTTTTTAAATTATTATAATAATATGAAAAATTATTAATAAAATAAAAATTTGTCCAAAACACTACAAAAACATCTCATTCAAATATTTTAAACTTATTCAAATAATTTACTATTAATAAAATTAAACAACGTGTAATCAAAATCGACATTTCAGACAGTCATACTGCTTTAATAATTATTGCATTCGAATGATATTTATAACAACTTTAAATTTATCGATTCTGGTCGAAATATTATTGGTTTTGTGAGGTGAAGTTGATCGCCTGCTCGTGGTGCCCTCTGCGTAATCTAAACGATCAACACAAAGATCGCCTTTTTATACGCTGACTATATCAAGATGGCTTTAAAAAACCTTCACAAACCAGCTCTTTTAAGAGTTCTGACACTAGCCTTGTGTCCTTTATTGGAATGGAGAGAGGCCTTAACAACACTAAATTTCTGAATTCCAACCAACGTCTAACATTTAGACGTGGATTTATTATTTTTTGTTGAAGAAGGAGCATCCACAGAAACTGCTGAATTTTATCAGACAAACGGTTACGCCATCATAACTATGAAAAGATCCCAACAAATCGCCTCTGGTATTGGAGTTGAAAAAATGTAAAAACGAAGCTCCGAGTGTTACATGAAATGGAAGATGATGACAGGCTTGAAGCCGTTAAAGTCGAGGTGTTGGAAAATGGACAACACTTAAGTGTGATTGGCTTGTACCACCCTCCTGGTCCCCTATTTTGAATCGATTGAAGCATCAATTTAGGCTAACAGTATTTTCGTCGGAGATTTCAACAGTCCTTCACCAAGATGGGGCTATCCAAAACTCATCGCTCTTGGAGGACTCTGGAGGAAATGACTGATAGTAACAAATTACTGGTTTTGGAAACGCTCCCGACTTTCTTGTCATTTTCGGGTCAAACATAAAGACCAGATCTCATCGGAGATTTCAACAGTCCTTCACCAAGATGCGGCTATCCAAGACTCACTGTTCCTGGGAGGACTCTAGAGGAAATGACTGATAGTAATAAATTACTTATTTTCGAAACGCCCCCGACTTTATTGTCATTTTCGGATCAAACGTAAAGGCCAGATCTGGTTGTCAGCTACCCTCATATTTCTGTTAAAAGAAAAATTAGACTTCTCGATGACACCAGCGGATGTAGCCATACATCTATTCTCGACACTTTACTTACGGACAAGACACCTTACAGTAAATGCCCGGCTCCGCGCTGGAATTTCAAGAAGACTAATTGGGATAAATTTCGAACGTGCACAGATGCGGTTCATTCTGAGGCATTGATGTCTGCCTCCCCTGGAAAAACTATCGATACAATTAATAAAGCCTTACTGGACTGTGCACAATAGTGCGTACCTCGTGGACAGGTGAAAAACTTCAAATTTTTTTTTGAACTCAACATTATCCAACCTGAAGGAAAGACGAGAGAAAGTCGAGAAGTACACAAAGCTGATCGTGCTGAAATCAAAAAAGCAAAGCGGTCTGCTTTCAGGGTTTTTATTGTTATATTGGATTTCAGAGGAATGGTACCCAAGCTCACAAATATATCTCCCGGCTTATCTCTCTCCAATGCCGTAGCAACCCTTCCAGTGTACCAATCAATCTTTTGTCAACTCAATAGATATAGCAAATACCTTATGCAATCTCTATGCGAATGTGACCCCTGTCCATGGAGGTAAAGCCATTGCTAGGACACTGACCAAACGTCCATTGACCTCGTGCTTGGACAAGAGAACTCAAGAGCTACCGGATGCTCCCTTTACTATTGCTGAGCTTGAGAGTGCTCTCGTGCAGACTAAAAAAAGAAACTGGACGAAATTGATTGTATTTTCTCCAAGCTTTTTATTCACATTAGTGAAACCGCTAAGGAAACAGTTCTAGCTGCCATAAATTTGATTTGGGAAAAGCACGTGCTACAGCAATGGAGAAAGGCCGAAATCGAACCTATACTGAATAAAAGGCAAAGAAGTCAATAAGGCAGAGACCTATCGACCAATATCGCTAATGAGTGCTTTCTCTAAAGGGGCAGAAATGATAACTGCAAACCGTCTAAATCAGTTGGTTGAAACACGAAAATTCATTGACGATGCTCAGGCGGGATTCCGCAAGCACCGCAGCACAATGGACCACGTAACCAATTTTACACAACATGTTAAAGACGCAGGAAAATATCAACATTAGCATTGCTGGTAGATCTGAAGACCGCTTATGACACCATCTGGCAGTCTGTGCTCATACATAAACTAGCCAGACAGAGAATCTCTGAAAACCTATTTAGGTGGGTCAAGTCGTTCCTGTTCCAAAGAAAGACCCGGGTACGGAATTCCAACTGCACATCGAGATTTTGCATTCAACTGCAAGGACTAACCCAGGGAGCCGTAATGAGCTGTTCGCTGTTTAATGTCATAATAAATGATATCCTGAATGCGGTAAGAAATGTGTCTGGCGTCCACTCCTTTATTGCAGACGATAAAGTCTGCAACACTTTTTTGGGGAATCAATGAATTCATCTTCTCACTCGAGTTCTGTTTAAACGAGGCTCTAATAAAACTAGAACAATGGGCGAGGCAAAACGTAATGACAGTAAATGCATCAAAAACCACGGAGAGACGCTTTTCTCTCCGTCAACAAAAATACCACCGATCCACCTCCAATACAATGAAACAGCACTGGAGGAAGCAATGTATCCAAATATTTAGGAATCCAACTGGACAGACGTTTAATGTGGAAGCCCACGTGGACCATTCTGTGGAAAAGGCGGTAAAAAGAACCCGCCTACTAAGAAGAGTGACAGCCACAGAGTGGGGTGCAAATCAGGATGTTCTCCAAGACTGCCTACAAGTCGTACATAATACCTGAGGCCTGTGCTAGTATACGAGAGCGATGAGATGGTCACAGCCAGCGCTAGCACACTAAGCAAGTTCGACTTCACTCAAAATACGGTCTAAAGGGTAATCACAGGCGCTGCTAAGTCCACCCCTATTGCAGCCAATGAGGCACAGACTCGTATTGAGCTCCTACAATCATACCGAGAAAGGGTAGCATTGAGATTCTGGAAGCGTTTTAGGCCAGTCTATAAGCATCAATGGACGGACTACCAGCAAGCTACTTCTAGCCCGAGGCCACAGACGGCTTCACTCACTGCATATAAGAACTTATAAGGAAATATGATATTCTACCCGAGGAGGCTGCACTCCGTCCGCGAGCCAGCACTTTTTTAACCACTTACCTCGATGTCGCTCAAGAACCAGGCGATGACAACCGATGGCAAGCTCAAGTACCATTCAACGCCAAAACATGCCTCCATACAACATAAATTGAAACAGTGTATGGCGCTGCAGCTGAACTGGAAAAGCTGGTTTCCCCTTTGAGAGCAGTGTTTTTGGGCGAATCACAAGTCGCTATACATAATCTATCGCGCAACAATACCCAAACAGACTGCCAGAGGACGGTTGAGTGTAGAGGATGACTGAAAAACCTAGGAAATTGCGGGTAGACACTGATGTTTCAGTGGATACCCACTGATATCAACACATATGGAAGTGAGAAAGCCGTTAAACTAGCCAAGTTAGAATCGATCTAACTCAACCTAGTTGGCCCACGTCCTTGCGTTCATCCAGGGCACTGAACGACACAGCGATCAGATGGAACAAACAGCACCTCTCCGAGACGGCTTTTTCAGCTTAGCTGCCTTCAGACTAAAAACTGGCCACGACTATCTTGCTTGTCACTTTACAACCGCATCCGTGTGCTTCCGTCTCCTAAGTGTTCGCTGTATGGTCATGGGACGATGGATGCTGATCACCTGAGAGATTGTCTGGCTCTTGATCATACTAAGCTGGATGACAGCCCGAGTTCACAGAAGCCCGTCTTTACTGGTGAGAGCGTCGCCAGATGGCTCAACAGCCAAGGGCGGGCAGGCATGCGTTGGCTAGTAAGTAAATATATTACTGATTTAATGAGAATTTTATCTTGTATTTTTATTTATTTTTTATTATTCTCTTCTTTTTCGTAAGTGATAATAAATAAAGTAATAAAGAAAATAAAGTAAATCTTATGCGGAATAGAAGGGAATGGAACCGATCCCAACTTCTGCAATCGGTTAATGAAAAAAGCAAGAATAACAGGGGCGTAGTTTTTATTTCATACATAATTTGACAGATTATGTATACTTCATCATATTTAATAGAGTTAATTTATATTTAAAAACATACAAGAGCATGTGTGTAAACACACATTCACACGCGCGAGAGACATGTAAAAGAACGTACATATTTAAAAAATAATGAAATAAATAAATAACTAATTCGGTTAATAGGCAGAAAATATCACTTTCTATTTTACTACGCTGTAATAATAAAAAAAAAAGTGTTTTATATAAATATGTACAAATAATATCACCGTTGATTATATAATTATACGTTCCATAATTGGTGATTTGAAAAATAATAGATGTAAAAAAAAGTAATGACGAAATTAAATGTTAAATCAAATTTAACAAGGATATAATTAGGATGTAAGAATTAGGTATAAGAAAGGAATAATAATAATAATAATAAAAGAGAAGAGTCGATAGCTCGGTCGGAAGGTCGGGGAAGAGCATCTTGAAGTGTGCCCGGCTATTAAAAAGCGATACATTAATCAACGTATTTAAAAGCTGTCAGCCTATATAGCGCTCGCACAAACGATCAATCAAAGTGAATTAGAATTAATATATTAGTATTTCAGATTATATACTATGCACTATCAAATAATCATTACATAATACTATTATTTTATAATAGTAAACTGGTATTTTTATTACTAACCTAGTGGAGATCATAAACCAGTAGAATTACTGTAATTTAACAGTTGACTACCAGTGTTACCACCACACGAAAATAACAGCAATTATTGAACCACATATATTAAGGTAGCAATTTTCCCATTAACTGTGCTGTATAATCCCCCTCCCCCACTGCACCACTCGCCTTATGTATATATAAGGCGAGTGGTGGGTCAGTATATAGATGCACACCACACGCACTCCGTGTATACATCATGCTACGCGGTAAAAATGAATTTAACAGAGTTTTAAATTTGCGGAGCGTGCTGAATTCACCTCATAATGTTTAATATAACATGCACAAACATGTGATAGATAGAACCGAGAAGATAATGGAGACTGGTCTATCCGGATAGTCCGATGCGTGATGCTCATGATAAATACTAACGACTGCTTGCTAGAACTGTTTGCTGCTAACCCCGCTTACAAATTGTCCATCCTTCAATCTATTATAATAAGATATGCGCGTGTTTCTTTCTGTGTACAAATATGCGTTTGATATAATTATAACGAATTAATCCCGGTGTATTTAGATACGATTTAAATAATCGATTTTAAAAAAAAGAATCCGGCCTTAACAGGCTTTTTACTATAAAAAAATAACAATTATAAAACTTTTAAATAGTTCGGGGCCGATTAAATATATACTCGTACTTATAACAATCATACTTAATATTATGGTAATAAATTTATTAAGCGGATATTTAATGCGTTAAAATACAATAGACTGCCGGTTCAGTTCTTAGAGCTGATTTTACGCGTGGAACGATT
The DNA here is from genome assembly GCA_010016005.3 of Zanna intricata. Lineage (NCBI taxonomy): Eukaryota > Metazoa > Arthropoda > Insecta > Hemiptera > Fulgoridae > Zanna > Zanna intricata. The sequence continues at coordinate 21,938 of JAAAKQ030415662.1, forward strand.
AAAGAACCGAAGACGGAATCGCAGTCCGAAGAATTCTGCACTACCTCTTCAAAAAAAAGTAACTTTCCCGACATTTCTATACAACTTAAAATTTAACCTTTCCCTTAATAATATAACAGAAAATTATTATTTACCTTACAATTTAACTTATTCTCTTATAAAAAAAAAAATAAATATAGAAACTAACCATTAAAACAAAAAAAAAGTTTAAGGTTAAAATTAATTCAACCCTGGTCTTAATAGATCATTTAATGTAGTTAAAAATATTTCAAATTAAAGTAAAGAGATATATGATATTATTTTTAAAAACTGTTTAAAAATGATAAACAATAAGTGTTAGAAGGTTTAAAAAAATTCATATTTTAATGTTTTTTGATAAGACTTTTATAAATGTTTTCCAAAATATTTTAATACGTTTGAAGTAACCATGACTTCTTTAACACAAAGGGAAATATTTTCTTATCGATGTAAGACCTTGTGAGAACTTAATTGTTAAACAATCTTAAATGTCTGCTACTTCTACATTATGAAAAATACATTTAAATAAATTAAAACTGTCTGAAAGTTGATTACCCAATATTTTATTTTATTAAAAATCTGTATAACGATGTTTAGTTCATTTTCATCCCTTGTTTTATTACTTTTTTTTTTAGTACGAATTATTGCCGTTTCTTTAAATTCACTTTATATATTTATTTATTTTTTGCAGTTGTGTCTTTTTTTTTAGTTCTTACAACTGTTTTTATTATTTTTAGTGATTATCGAGAAAAAAATTCGCGATCCGAAAACTTATGGATATAACATATTTAACGTACCGAGCCAAATGAGGAATGTAGAAACTGAAAGAAAATGATGTGTAAACGTTTCAATTTATTTATTTAACTGGCGAATACCAATCTAAACTTACAGATTTCTCAAGCAAGAAAATGTAACTCTCTATTTTTCCATATAACAAAGTTGGAAGCGCCTTCCTTTGTAAAATATTCCGAAGATAAACTAGTCCCCCGTTCGGATCTCCGGGTGGGGACTACTAAGGAAGGGATCATCAGAAAATTAAATAATAACATTCTACGAGTCGGAGCGGGGAATGTTAGAAGTCTAGAAAAGGTTGGTTGGTTAGAAAATTTAAAGAGGAAAATGGATAGGTTAAACTAGGTGTCGTAGATATTGGCAAGGTTCGGTGGGAAGCGGAAAATAACTTTTGGTCAATGATCTTAGAATAATTAACTCAGCAGCAAATAAAGGGCAGGCAGGAGTAGCTTTCGTAGGTTTCGAAGAAGAAGATAGGGAAAGAAAGAGAATAGAGTATTTCAAAAAGCTTAGCGACAGAATCATTCTAATAGGGATAAAATCAAAACGTAAGTCGACAACAATTCTTAACGTTTTTCATGCGTACAAGTTCCCATGATCATGATGATCATGATATGATGACGATGATGATGATGATGATGATGATGATGATGATGATGAGGTAGAGTGTGTTTACGAAGAAACTGGTGAAGCAATTAAATATATAAAAGGGGATAAAAATTTAATAATAGTTGGAAATTGGAATGCGAGCATCGGAAAAAGGCAAGGAAGAAAATATTGTGGGTGAATACGGATGGGAAAAAGGAATGAAAGAGGGGACCGACTTTTTACGAGTTTTGCACGAAGTATAATCTAGTAATTGCCGACACCCAATTTAAAAATTATAATAGAAGAATTTACACATGGAAAAAGCGTGATGATACTGCAAGGTATCAGATCATGGTTAAACAATGATTTAGAAATCAACTCATCGATTGCAAAGCATATCCTGGAGCAGAAATTGATCATAATTTAGTGATAATGAAATGTGAATTGGGGTTTAAAAACCTGAAGAAAAGGTGTCAGATGGATGGTGGAATTTAGAAAAGCTTGTGAAAAGGAGATAAAGAAGAATTTTTAGGAGGACATGGCAAGAGGTCTGAGTAAAAAAGATAAGGTATAAAATATAGAAGAAGAAAAATCAGAGAATGTTAAAAAGGAAATTTTTAAATCAGCAGAAGCGAACTTAGGACAAAGAGAACAAAGAGAATTGATAGAAAACCTTGGATATCAGAGTATATATTTCAGCTGATGGATGAACGTAGAAAGTAAAAGAATGCTAGTGATGAAGAAGGTAAAAGGAACTATCAACAGTTAAGAAATATTATAAGCAGGAAGTGCAAATAGCGAAGGAAAAGTGGGTTAAAGGAAAGTGTTTAGATGTGGAAAGAGAAATTGGTAAAAGAAACGGACATACATGAAAATAAATAAGAACAGAACGAAAGTAATGAAATGTAGTAGAAATAATAGAGATAGATCACTGAATGTAAAAACAAAAAGAAAAAAGATTATGGAAGTAGAAGAACTTTGTTATTTGGGAAGTAGAATTACTAAAGGTGGACGAAGCAGGAGCGATATAAAACGCCAAATAGCACAGCGTAAACGAGCATAAGCAAATTATATTTTTGACCGAAATATAATTTGCTTACATCAAAAATTAAATTCAACATCAGAAAAAGATTTTTGAAAGTATATGATTGGAGCGTGGCTTTATATGGAAATGGAACTTGGACGATCGGAATACCTAAGAAGAAAGGTTAGAAGATTTTGAAATATGATGCTATAGGGCAGTGGTCGGCAAACTGCGGCTCGCAAGCCGCATGTGGCTCTTTGACTCCTTGGCTGCGGCTCTTCTATGAAATGTTTAGTGCAGACACGGAATATTATTTATTAACTTGCCTTGTAAGAAACGAGTAATTTTTGAAACGCAAGCCTACTACAGAAAAGAGGCACATTTTTAGAAAGCAACATAGTACGGGTAGTCGCTCGCAAACATGTGTATCATTCGTCCAATTGGATTAAATAATCTTAATTTTTATACCTGCGACGCCACATGAACTCAGAAATTTTTTTCAAAAAGTGTTTGTTGTGCTTAAT
>JAAAKQ030415773.1:0-24879 GCA_010016005.3 Zanna intricata
GGTAGAAGAATTTTGTTATTTGGGAAGTAGAATTACTAAAGATGGACGAAGCAGGAGCGACATAAAATGCCGAATAGAACAGACGAAACGAGCTTTCAGTTAGAAATATAATTTGCTTGCATCAAAAATGAATTTAAACGTCAGGAAAACATTTCTGAAAGTTTATGTTTGGAGTGTAGCTTTATACGGAAGTGAAACCTGGACGATCGGAGTACATGAGAAGAAAAGATTAGAAGCTTTTAAAATGTGGTGTTATAGGAGAACGTTAAAAATCATATGGGTGGATAAAGTGACAAATGAAGAGGTTTTGCGGCAAATCGATGAAAAATGAAGCATTTGGAAAAATATAGTTAAAATGAGAGACGGACTTACAGGCCACATATTGAGGCATCCTGGAATAATTGCTTTGATATTGGGGGGGACAGATAGATTGGAAAAATCGTGCAGGTAGGCAACAGTTGGAATATGTAAAACAAATTGTTAGGGATGTAGTATGTAGGAGGTATACCGAAATGAAACCACTGGCACTAGATAGGATATCTTGGAGAGCTGCATCAAACCAGTCAAATGACTGAAGACAAAAAAGGAATTCCTTTATATATTCTGATGATTTTTTTTTACAGTCGAAATGCGCATAAACTTATTTATTGATTGATAATTTCTTAAATCAGTTTATCGTTTTTTCTTTCTAATCTTAAATTGATATTTTTGTTATTTAAAATACAGATTGTGTTTGAAATTCAGGCGTACACGGATTTTGAAGTTTTAAAATGATTAATTATCGTAAGAAATAAAATATCTATTAAGTAATAATAATACTTTAAAGTGCTTTTCATACTGCATTTCTTTTCATAAATTTGTTTATGTTAAGTAAATTAAAATTTATTCGTGTCATTTTTTTGATGATTTTGTTAAATCATTTTCAATAGATCAATCTATATCTTTCAAGAGTAATGTATGCTTGATATAAGTTTGTTACACATCTGGATTACTTGCCTGATGTGTTTTTAATTAGAACCCAAAAAAAATAATAACAATTTCAATTAGTATTGTAAAATCCATCGCATTAATAATGGCCTGAACTTTTTCCCAAATAAATAAATGAAATGTTTATGATTTTATAATTTCTGTAAATTATTCTAATATTAAATTATTTTTTGTTCTAAAGTTTATTAGTCTAGACTTTTTAATAAAGTAAAATAAAATACCTATAATAATAGTTAACCGTTAACCTTAATAACCTAACTTTTAACTTTTTAAAACTTTAACTTTTTTTATTCCATTTCTTTTTAACTAAGAAAACTTATCTAACTTTAACTTTTTTAACATTATCTTTCTTTTTCTTTCATTGATATCTTAATGGTAAATTTAAACCACATCTGCTGAATAGAAATTGCAGCTAAAGCGGTAATTCTGATAACTTTTATTTTGGTATAGAACGTTCTTGAAGAAAAATTGTTGTGTTTCATTGGGGTTTGAATATTACATGCACACACTTATATTTTATATTCTATGAATCTATTTTTTATAATACATTTATGGGAGTCTTGCATACACTTATATTTTAAATATAAGTTGGATTCTATATCTTAATGACTAATATATACCATCAGCCTTTAACGAAAATTAGATACCTAAAAGAAATTAGTATTCAATGCCAGGCTTACTTAGAAGTTTGAAGAGTGCTGTGGTTTGCCTTTCATACTTACCAAATTCATTAATAGATATGAACTAGTCAAGTTCATCGAAATACGGGTGTATTTTCACGTAGATACAGCACCTTTACTCAACTGAATTATGCTGCGTAATGTTTTCATTAATGCTGCTTTTTAGCAGCATTCAGCATTCAGTGAAGTAAGACAAAATATATGGTAAGCTCAATTTCAGAAGCAGTCTCTGAATCCAATAAGGTTTACGAGAGGGTGTTTGAGTTAATAGCTGGCTTGATATACTTATAATGTTGTTAATAGTAAAGCTAAGAGTGAACTGCTGTAAAGAAATGAAAAGTGTTGCCGAAGGATAAAGAGAGATGGAGGCTAATTGTTGAGGAGATCAAGGCTAAACCACGTTGTAACTCCTAGGCGAAGATGAAGAATATGCCACCTTCATTCCATTTATCAGAGGAGTAAATATCTAATGAACGTCATTACTCTCAGGAAAGCAAATCTGATTATGGCCGCTTATACTTCAGATGCTTAACATTCTTCATACGCGTATTTGTATGAAAGATATTTTGTAAATTATCAAATTAACTGTCTTTTTTTTTTTTCTATGAAAACAACGTTACGTATCATCTTTTTTGTATTTTTTGTTTTATCTATATATATATAAAACTAATTACAAAGTAAAGAAAAATATTGAATAATAAAATAAACTAGAGAATTGAATAAAATGAAAAGGCTCTAATGTTATTACTTAATAATATGTTCATATTATGTTTAATAAAATCACGAGCGCTAATATTTTCACTTCATGAGAAATAATTTTAATAATAGAAATAAAATAAATATTGTTACGTTATCAGGAAAATCAAGTGTTTTATATAATAAAATATATAATAAACGGTAATAATAAAGCACCATTATTAAAGACTATAAAACTTTTATCACTTAAAATTTACATAGGCACTTTTTATAGGTTAGTTTATCGACTTCATTATTATGAAGAAAGATCTTTACTGACAGTAATATCCAATTAGGCATCTCTTAAAATTTTATGTTTATATCAAATATGTTGATAAAAATCTAGAACTATTAATTATTATATTATAAAGATTTTTTATATTATAATTTTCAGTTTTTATAACATTAAATAAATTACACTTTAGTTAATATATTACGAAAATCTGAATAGTTCCAAATATTTGCTTTTCAAATACGTTTTTATTTTCAAAAACTTTTCTGAAGAGAATAAAAATCTGTGTAAAAATTTTAAAAAATTTGAAGATTCTCTTTCAATTCTTATTAGCAAATAATTTTAATCAAAATTTCTTATATATATAAAAAATTAATTGTTAATATCATTAATTTCGCATTTTATTTATAAAATATTTTAGAAATCCTGTATATAAAGTAATAATTAACTTAGTAATGGAAAATATTCATTGTTTTAAATAAAGATGTCAAGTGTATGTCTTATTATTTAAATATCGATATAATACAATAAAATACATCCTTAAGGATGAATTTTAACCTATAACTTGTTTTCATCGGAATATGGATGACCAAATTTGATAAAACACGAGTAATTAAAATGCCGATTATCTAAATTTTGGTAATTCAATAGCTAATTGTGAAAATTACTTTTCTAAAAAAACAATCTGATTGGTCCAACTTAATATTCACAATATGCGATAGCATAAAAAAAAAAAAAAAAAAAAAATGAAAACAGGTCTCAGTGTAATTCTCATTATACTTTTAAGATTTTTAATTTATACTTAGTATAATAATCGATCACTATATTTACACTGTATCCTTACTAAACTATTACTGGTATAAAAGGATACTGTAGAAAAAATATTTCAATAACAATTTACGGTTAATCTTTTGAAGAGATCCTATTCATTATCCGGAAGAAGAAATTTTATAATCAAACTAAGTAATAAGTTTTAGTGCGTTCATAGATAGAAACTGATTTGACTTGACTCAAAACATGTTGTTTAGTAAATAACTTTTACTGGTTATTACTAATATCATAATTGCAAAGTCCTAATTTTTCTAAACAGTTTCTCAACAGATTATTTTTTTTAGCAATAATTTGTAAAATTTAATTTTGTATATTAATTACATTAAACGTTTATCTTTTTTTCATACTAGCGTGCTACCAAGTTTGAAAGTTGATCGAACAATTACAGATTCTATATTAATTCGAATTTTCGAGATTTCATTTGTGTTTATTTTTCTATGACGTCATAAACGTTTAAAATATATGTTAAAAGTTATGTTAACTTATAGCCTAATGATTTCTATAAATTTCATCATTACTGTTTCATGTTATTAGACACAACAATGAACAGTAACGGTTTTTTAACAAATTTCCGTTTAATGAAAACGGCTGCTGATTTTACTTAGACTCAAAAAAAATGGGTGATGTTGTTGAAGGGAAAATTGTAATCGCCAAGTCACTTTAACATGTGGTTTTCCCTTCTCCTGCACTGATATCACCAACTATTAAACCTGTCACTTAGCTATCACATATTATATACATCCACTCTGTAGGTTTTGATCCATCTTTAAACCTTAACTTTGTCATGAGGCAGTGTTCCTACTACCGCCCGAATCTTAAAAAATAAACAAACTTCCTCAGCACAATAACAATGAAAAATAAAATCTTACGTTGGTTTACGATTTACATATTTCTATTTTATTCTTCTTGAATGCCTTATTTACGATAAATAAATATGATAATATACCATCCAAAAAAAAAATCGCAGTCTTGAATCTCTGACGTCCGGTGAACCTGGAGCGAATTATGGTTTTGCTAATACTATAAGATATTTTGCACCGGATAAATTTTTCACTTTCAAGTTTATTACCTTGTGATCTATAAATTTAGTACCTTCTTTTATAAAGGTTATTTTTTTTTTTTTTGAGCTGAGTTTGTTATATTCAATACAGAAAGCGAGGTCTACTGTTTACAGAACTAATTATATAACATGAAAGATATAACACTGATTTTCATCCAAATTAGAGACCATTAATTTCAGCTTATGTTAGATTATACATGAATAAATTCACATTCTACTAAATTCTTTGTAGCTAATAAAATGTTTGTTTTTATATCAAATACATTAATAATGTATAAATTGTTTTTTTTATTTAGTTGAATTAATGAGTTATAACTTTTAAATGGCCCGAAAACATTAAACTTAAAATAATTTTGATTTCATAAAAATAACAATACACATACCATTAAACAATTAAAACAAATAACATAATAGAGATTTTATAAAAATTTGGAACAAATAAAATTACAAATGACTTAAACAATATATGATATTTCTAAAAGTACTAATTATAAATGAACCACAAATAATTAAATGATTAATGAATGATTTTGATTGAAGAATGTCAGTACATTCTAAAATATAGTTTACCGGTTAAAAAGATATTGCAGTAATAAATTACTTTGTCAATAATACTGGAAAGTTGGGTGGAAGCATCAATTGCTGGCTGGCCTCTGCTTGATTCATCAAAACCACTCTAAAGTGCACTACACTACAGAATGTCACAAAACGTATATGATGTTTCTTTAAAACTTTCAATTAAAGATTGAGATAAATATTTATTTTTTTTCTCTTTTTTTAAAATCATATTCGTGTAATTAATATTCAAATATTAAGGAAATATTTTATGCATAATTTTACACTACAATTAGAACAATTAACTTCATTAAAACATAATACCCAAAAGATAAAATAAATGAATAACAATATGTTGATAAACATATTAGCAATAAGAAAAATTTACCTGAAGTTCCGAGATGTGTTTTGTATAATTAAAAAACAGACGAGTGAAAAAAAAAACATTTTACTACCGATCGATTATCTGTCTATACTTTGATAATTGTGTTGGTAAGATAGCATTTAAAAAAAAAAATGGTACTAATAGAATTCTCGTGACTCACTTTTTTATATTTGTGGTTTTAAAATGTTATATATTTATATTTTATAAATTTTTATATTTTATGGTTTTAAAAATTTTTGGAAATTATCTGATGATTTTGCTGATTTTATGTACATTAGAAACTAATAAATATCATCCTTGTGCTATTTATTTGATTTTTATTATTCAACCTTATTATCCTAACAAAGGACAGTTTATCAATTGGGTTTGAAACAATTAAAAAAGTTAAGACAATTGCAATTTTCACAAAAAAGAATTACCATTAAATCTGAATCAGTTTATTACAGTTTTAAACCCAGGAAAGATTACATGAACCATTAGGGAATGGATCTGAAGAGCAAGAATGTATATTGTGTTTGTCATTCAGTTATTTCATAACCTGCCTAACTATATTCTCATAAATCTTTATGAATAAGAACCATTCTCTTTTTGTACCTGACTTATTTCTGTGAAATATTTTTTTAATAACATCTGCATTTTCATGTCAGAGACGAATTATTAAATAGATCGATTGTGGGAAAAGATAAACATGAAAATAGTTTTAATGAGTTTTTTTTTTTAATTTTTCTAAGGTCAGAGAATTGAGTACACTGTAAACATTCAGTCATGACTGTATTTTTATTTTAATTTGTTACTTATTTTACTGTTTTAAACTCCAAATTATGGTTAGAAAAAAATTGAAAGATCTTGAAAAATTTCATCTTTGTTGCTGTTAAGTGGTTAAAAAAAATTTTCTAATATTTTATAAATATTATTTGTCTGATAGATTATCAGATACAATTTTAGGATTATACTATTCTTTTTTTATTAGATTCATTTATAAAATAGTCTAAAATAATTAAAATGAAACAATTAATAAATTAAAACCTAGGGGGAAATTGTCCGCTCAACCTTCTACCGAGCTCTGATTGGCTTTCAATTCACGCATAGTCTCCCAGTAGTACCTTCTCACCCAACTTCCAATATTGTCATTTATATATTGTCTATCTTTTCAAATTAATTACACGGTAAGGAAAGAGTACCTCCTCTTTTAAAGTAGCGGAGAGGGTAGAAGGAGAGAGAATTAATGATTCGGTGAGGCTGTATTATGATGGTAATAATATTTTCTTTTGCCTACCAGCTTGTGCCGATTAATAGAAGAAGCAGTTCAGAAGGGTTTGTTTTGGTTTTTTAATGTTTCGAAATGTAGTTAACCAATTCGTCTATATATTTTATCTTACTTACATTAACTAATGTTTTCTATTTCTACTATATTCATAAATTTGGTTTATATTGAAACATGATTCTTTTTTTACAAAAATATTCGTATATCCAACACTTGTAAAAGTATACAGGTATCTTCCGTTTATTATAATTTGTATTTATTGTAGTTCATATATTGCTGAAAAACATCTTTAAATAACTTTTTTACTTTGACACAGTTGAATTATACGTGTTATGTATCATAATTTTAGTTTTTAAAATAAATTTAATTTGTTACATTTCTAACATAAATCTAATCTTCAGTGCTTATATTACCTAAAACGTTTATAAAATAAGAATGCAAACAAACAGTATAAATACCGAAAATTATTTTGGATATTTTTCTCGAAAAAAAAAAAAACAATTACGTGTTTAATGATAGACAGTCGGTATTGTCTGTATTGAACTGGTGAATATGTTACGATGCTAAATTAACTGACGTTGTATAAATCTTCGATATCTAGAATACATTTGTGTATATTAGAATACTCAGGCAGCGATAACACTTCAAATAATATAAAACAGTAACTATCGCTAGACTAGCAATATATACCCACTATCTACTTAAAATCAGCTTTCTGATTTTTGTTGAAGTTTAAAATTCCTTATAAAAAATAATTCTTTATTTTGAGACATTTGAATGATTTTTACGCCTTAGAATTTCGGTTTTTTTTTATTGTATTTTGAAGTTACACAGCCTCAAAGATTTTACTACTAAGACGCTTGTAAAGACCACTTGTAACACTTTTCGCTTGAAAATATTCAATTCTGTTGGATTCTTCTATCTTATAATACATTAAAATAAATTATGATATTCTGTGGTTAGGGAGCATTCTTTGGTTAGAATGCTTCTTGAATGATCTTTAGATATTTAATTTCTCATCTTGTCTTTTCAGAAATTACATTATTGTTTTACAGTTTGTAACTTTTTTGTTTTTACTATGAAGAAAATGTATTAATTTTTCTTCATAGGAGAGAAATATGTAATATACACACATGTACATACAGCCTAATAATAGAAAAAAAATTTATAAAACCATTTTACTACAAGTCGAATGTGTAATTTGTCTGATGCTAATTTTTGAATATAATATAATTATATTGTATATTGTATAATTTCTGAATATCTTCCGTGTACCGCAGATAAACGAATTTTTAGTAAAAGAAAAATATATATGATAAATTTAACTCCAAAGTCCTTTTAAGTTATGTTAAAAAAGTAAAAAGAATAAAGTAAGAAGAATGAGAAGAAAAGCCTTCAGGGAAAGAAGGTTAGGTAAAGAGAATTTGATGATAAAATGGAAAGTCAAGATTACATTTGATTCACGGGAAATAAACGGAGCAGAAGTTACTAGTCTCTGAAGTCAGTTGACCTTTCTGACATCTCACCCATCGTATGAACTAGATTTATATTCTCAAACAAAAAACATGTTACTTAATTCTTGGAAATTTAAAAAATTATTTTGCTGATTATTGTACTTTAAACTTTCTCGTTTACAATATTATTTTAACTACAGTAAAAAAATATATAATTTAATGGTTTTTCTTGTAAATTTTCATTTCATTAAAGTTTTATGCCTGAGGTGAAAAGTAAGTTGTAATCAAAATAAAGTAAACATTTTTAATAGAAAACATTATTTTGAAATTATTGTCAATTATCTATAAAATATTTGTATTCTACTTATGAAAGCAATCATGTTTTTTCAACTATAAATAAAATATTTTATTTTCAATTAATTGATATATCGTATACACCCAATCACTTATCTGGTTTATTCTGTTTTTTGTCTTATCTTTATCAGGTTTATCTAGTACTTAGTCATTGTTTAATAGTATAAATATATAACTAACATGACGTGGCGGCTGAATTTAGTACTCGTATATAATTTTATAATTAAAAACATTTGTCCAAATAGGAAAATTTTATATGTAAACCAACGATTTTTCACTGAAATAAAAATAATTTCATTTTTTCATTGATCTTTATTTATCTTATTCTTACCGGGGTATGAAAAATAATGACGGTTTTCGAATAAAATTTTTTTAATGTGAAATTTAAATCTAAACACAGTATAATGAAGCTTTTAAAACAAACGTAATTTTACCGTAATACTTTTAAAAAAATTTTTTTTTCTAAATATTACTTAAACTTTTATCAGATGGCCGAGTTGTTTGTTATATTTATAAAATAAATTTAAAAATATACTGGATTATTTCTATTAATTCTTCTAAGTTAAGTAAAACAGCAATACGTTCTGAAAACTATATACATATACCTTGCATAACATCTAAACTTATGTAGATATTTCGGTGTTTGGTGAGATACATCGAAATGCTCTTGGTCTCCATAGCATTAAAAATAGATGATCAGCTCACTGAATTGAAAGCGTTATGCACGTCCAGACGTATCGCCGCCGGAATACTCTTGGATCGCCAAGAGCCATTAGCTGATCTTTCTGTCACCTTCATCACGTGTTTTGCTCAACATCTCAACCCCCGTAGGGGAAGACACCCGCCTTGTGACGTTTCGGTCACCACACCACTCCTCCCATTCCTATCCCTGAAGGATTTTACCGGAAGTCGGCTTGTTGACTTCAAACTGATTACATATTTCAGTCACCAACCTGGCCTCATATGGGATGCCACCGATACAAATGCCTCCGTAGACATTTACATCAGTGATTATTTAACTCAACCTTTGTCTTCGCTGTAGGCTTCTTTCGGACATTTTCGCTCTTCATGACTTACTCGTTGCCCTCTGAACTAGCTAAACGAGTTCGCGGAAGCAGGAACCCCGCGCCTAGTTCTCTAATTAGTACAAGCTACTCGTGACTGTAAATGTCTCAATATTATGAGCATTAATGGTTAATAAGCACTGTTTAGCTCAATAGTCGATCAACCCTGTCTGAAGCTATACTGTTGTTTGCTTTGAACACCATTGATTTCAATCTCCTGGAGTAGCCGATCAATAGCCGTTCAAAGAGTTAACAAAAACTGTTGATCAAACATAGTCGACGATAAGCTTCAGGGCAGTAAGCTTTATGAGTGACAGACATCTTGATAAAGACCAGCCTGGCAATCTTTCAATCGTCTGGAATGTAATCATGAGCTATCATGTAGTTCATACCATCGAGCACAGGTATAAGCGCCTCCTCTGTAACAATCCTGACAACTTCCAATTAACAAAGATGAATTTCCCTAACATCACACAATAAAGATTTAGGTTTAAAATATTAATTAAATTTTTTTCAATTTTGTAATCCTTTTTTCATACCACAGATTTTTTTAAGATTATTTTAAATTAAATTTCATACAGAATTTTATGAAAATAGAATTAAAAAGTTATTCTTATTTAAAAGACAAGGACATCTTTCCTAAAAAAATATATATATATTAATGCATGTATTGATTTGTTAGAAATTGAAAACCAAAAATTAAACTCTTAATGTAATTAAAAACTCTTTTCATACTTATTTATCTAATATAGAGTATAAATAGATGACCAATTCAATCTTAAGCAATCACAACAGTAGATAATGAGCAAATTTAAAACAAATTTAAAAATAAGAAATAGCATAATAATAGAGTAATAGTAATAGTGGTAACGTCCGGAGTACCGAGTTCTAATCCCGGTTAGGCATGCCAGTTTTTATAAGTACAAAATTTCCATTTCAGATTCTTAATTTTTAATTGCAAATGAAAATATTTTACCAGATACTTCATCGAAAATAATATCGGATCATTGTCTCCTATTTCACAAGAAATAATTTCATGAAAGAAAGCCAATCGATCAATATTTAATAAGTTTAAACTTTACATTTTTTCAAATTATATCATAATGATCATTTTCAAAATTTGCTTTTACATTTTTACAAAGAATGTCATACTACTCTGTCGCTTTTAATTGATTTTTTTTTAATTAACGAAAATTTTAGTGTATATGTACATTTTTGCATAAATTTAATAGGCATTAAAAATATACAAAATAGATTACTGAATAGTACATAGTATTCAACATAGAAATGAATTTTGAACTGATCAAGTAGAGAGGGTAGCTAAGTCAAGAAGAATGGAGTGCTTAGTATACAAGTAAGTGCTTCTACGACAAAATTTCCCTCTTACTATTCCAGCACTACAACTATATATCTATATATACACATCCTTGTCTTTCGAATGGTTTGGGTTGGACTCGAGAAGGCAAGCTCATTACAAAGTAGGGCATAACAGCAATACTACTCTCTCTCTAAACACCCATCCCATTCCAATTCGTCGACAACATCCCTTGTTGTCGTTCTCTGGCTGTGTCCTTACTCCACCCACCATGAAATCGTCAACTCGACTCTGGCATATCTATCTGGACAATATGCTTTAAGCCAAAGTTCTCTCTTTCATTACAAGGTCTATTTCCCATAGAATTTCCATGTCACCAAGTAACTTTATATTAAATCTGTTAAAAACAAAACTTGTAATTTGTTAGCAAAGAGAACGTTACAAAATTTTTTTAAGAAATACGTGTGAACATACTTTCACATCCACACATACAAATCGTTCCCGCAACACACACACACACACACACACACACACACTATGGTACTTAGAGTAAATTTAGTGTTCAAAGCCCAAAATCCGTTAAGGTGTGTGTGTTATTTTTCTCTGTTTCAGTGTTTCTTCTAAGTTTTATTAGTCTTGTATTTAGATGATTTACGCAAATGAATTTTACGCATTAATTTGAAGAGAGGGATCCAAAAAGGGCGTGAGTCATGAAAGTAAATGTTTGAGAAAATGATTTCAAAAGATTTGTAATATGCATAATTTATGTACATACATTAATATTATAAACAAGATACTATTAGAAGATTTTGATTAATTATTTATTTAATTGTGTTCATAAAAAATTGAAATTTATTTTCTCATAATGAGTATTTTTAAAAAAATTCTGAAGCTCTCTTCTTGCGTAAAACAATATTTGAATTACTTAAATCAAGAATTTTACTAATCCTACTTGAGCAAGGATTTTACTGATGATACTTGAATGAAGGATTTTGTTATTAATCACCTAAACCTCAATACTTCAAATTATTTTATTGTTATTATTAAGAAATATGTGTTATTGTATTATTGTTATTTATACGTGTTAATAATAATAATAATTATTATTATTATATAAACTCAATAATGTTTAAACAGAATTTTTTTTTAGAATTTATGTTTCAAATATTGCATTTAATTCTTCTCCAAAATCTTATTCAAATTAATTTTTCTTCATTTATATTCTCCTGTTCTCACAAAAAGCGCTTTATTCTCTAAAACGTGTTCTATTTCTCTTTCTCTTATATCACTAGTTTCTGATACAGTTTCCACATCATTGCATGCATCGTTCCACTTTCGTTACTTTTTTTTATCTAAGCATTCTGTGAACAAAAAAAAACAAGTTTTTCTTCCATGATTGGAAAAAATTTCTTATATCTTTTTATTTGGCGTTTTTTAATACATGTTGTTTTGTACATGGCAGATTAAATAAGAAAATTCATCAAAAGATACACATTTTTTTTTTTTTAATTGAAATTGAGTGGCAAGTAGTTACTGTAATAAATTGATGAAGAATGAATGACATTGGTAACATTAGTGTATCTAAGTCTAAGGTAATATTGTACATAAAATAATGGCGTTTTCAAGTGGTTTTGGAAGTATACATGATTTTATTGCTTTTATCCATTGCTTGAACATCTTAATACAATCAACAACAGTAAAAAACTTGTTAATTAGACACATTTTTCATTACTAGTGTAAATATTTGCTGTGAGCGAATGATTCGTATATATCACGATATCGATTTCCTCACAATTTTTCAACAATACTACCACGGTCGCCAATTATGGTGAGAATATGATTCGTAAATAACCAACACGATATCAAACTTCTCACAATAAACTATTTAACACAACAACAAACAAACAACACTTACAACGCTTAACAAAATTTATATGAAACAATTTTAAACTTTTGCGTAGCATATAGGCAGAGCCACCCATCGGACACGTCACACAAATGAACCAATCCTCAGGTCTCTCGACCCGCTTATATATACTGTTAGCTGTACATCTAGAAAACACTAGAAAAGTCTATTTGCTTTTATTAAAAATATATTCATTATTTATAAATACAATTAATTCCAATCAATATAAATTGTTACATTAGTTATCAAATTAAAATTTATCAATGTAAATTGCCAAATAAAAATTCATTCTTCAGTAAAAATAATAATTCAAACAAAGATTCAACTTTATTGTTTCTAGTACAATCCATAAACATCTAGCAATTCCGAAATTCAATTATACTATCAAAGACTGAATTATTCAAATACTATTAACATACAAATGAAATATTATTACCAAAATACCATTATTAAATATTATTGACATATAAATTTAATAATGTTTATCACTTTAATTAGTTATAAACTTATTTTGAGGACTTCAATGTATATGAGGAGTTATAATAATTTTGATAAAAACCTTGTACTACAACATATTTTCTATACTTTTCAAGATTTTTTTGTGTATAATCAAAACTGCTATAATTTTAACCACCTTTCTGTCCACAAGTTAAAAAGATCTGAGCAATGTTTATGTGAAAATACCAAGAAAAAATTCAGTGAAGCAAACTATTGTAATATTCTTATAATGTCCAACCGCATTGGCAGAGAAAAAACTATTTCATAAAAGTGACTATTTTTAATAATTGTTAATAATTTCACCAATAATTTCGAACAAGCTCAAAACCGTTGTATATGGAATCTTTTTTGATTCTGTTTCTGAGTAACACTACATTATAATAAATTATGGCAATACATTTTAAAACTTTTTAGCCATAACAAGCGCTTATAGAACTGGAAGTTGACACTTGACTTAGGTAACAATTTTGGCCATAACTAATTCCACAACTAGAACTTTAAAATTGGTTCCTCACAGTTAGAAATGATTTCATTTTTTAAGTTTTTATGCAACTACCTTTTTCGATGAAGATATAAATTTTTTTTAGAGGAAATACTACTGTAAGTTTTTTGAACCTGTTTCTCAATTAAAAAAAAAATTGCATACATATATTCGTGGTTTTTGTAAAAGTGGTTTTTGTAAGTGTAAAAAGTATATATTAACAAAAACACGTAAACTGGTTCATACTTCTTTTTTTTATCCCATTTTAGCTTTCCTGTTATAGTATTCTTTAAACATATTCAATAAAACTTTATATTAAGAGAAAAGGTTTTAAATACAATCTTACACATTTTTTGCGCTATAATGGGACTATACATGTGGGATTGATTGATATATCCGTCAATCTTGGACCATATATGAGATTCAGTTTTATTTGGCATTAGTCATTCCTCTTTTGTCACCAAAATTCATGGACGCTACTTCAAATTTTTCTTGGATATTGCCTAGTCTTTTATTTTATCTATCTTAATGTATTTTAACTATCTTATCATGAGATAAGATAGATAAAATAAATTTACGGTAAATTTGAATTATTTCCTCCAATATGGAAAGTGAGTATTCCCTTAAATAACTTTTTTCTGGAGTCTAGTTTTCAGTTTTCTTTTCCTCTGAATTAAACAACGGTTAAAAAATAGATTTTGTTTATCATAATCTGCCAGTTAATAAAGATTTTTAAATAATATTACTTGATCATTAAAACTTACACGCTTGCAGGATTTTTTAGAGAAGCAATTATTACCCAAATATTTGAATGATTTCTTGTTAACAATTATATCTATCCTGCGATGTAGTTTAATCCTGACCGTAACACCAGTTTACATTTATTTCTTTTCCATTTTTCTTTATTGGTAGTGTGTTTTTTCTAAAAGCTCTCTACAAGATCATTGTTTTTAGAATTACGTAATAAATAATACTTTTCATTCCTTTTTATAATCACAGCATACACTTTTAATCAAACAATACACAAAAGAAACTATAAATAAATGAATTACATTTTAAAAAAAAAAACATATGAAGCACAGCATTAAATTTATTACATCTAAATAATGGGTGTAATTTTTATAAAAGTGTTTTAATTTATAAATACTCATATTAATTTGGTTTTAAAATTTTATGCAGAAAAGAATTTTATTCCGGCAAAAAAATTTTAAAGGCTCATAACTCTGTGAATTTTCAAGATATGGCAATAAAATTTTGTGCACATTATATAAAACGAAACAAATAGTAAAATAAATAGTTTATGGAAAAAAGTATCAGTACCTATCATGCTATTCTTCCATCTATTTTCTCAATTAAATTAACAGTAACAATTTTTTTTAAAGTAAATTTTTTAGCAGCATTTTTAATTAATCCAAGCATTAAGTACAGCAGTCTTTATTTTAATCAGGTAAAGAATTTCACTAAATAATATATATATATATATATATATAGGGTAATTAATTTAAAAAGTCTTTATCTACAGTAAATAATTTTTAAAACATAAATCTTAGAATTAATTTACATATTTAGACATATTTTTATTAGAAAATTTACAATATTTAAGCTGTACTAATTGTAAATATTGTAGAGCTGAAGCCAAATAAATGAATGAAACAATTAAGATATAAGTTCACTAGGGGATCTGTACTCCTTCGCAGCATCAGTAAATAAATTAACATAAGGTGTAGTAGATAATTTACTCTGTTGTTCATAAGACTTCCTTACAGACAACATTAGCTGTGCGCCGAACCTTTTCCGTTAAATCCCTTAGAGAGCATGTGCTCCCTAATTCGTTAATTTTTTTTCTAATTCGTTAATTTAATTTAATTTTAGTTAACTCCTCCTCAAAGCCTTTTTAGAATTTGATTGATCAAAGTTGGTTTGAGCTCATTTGATGGGACTTGATATGGTTTGTATTTTAAGACCCATAAGAATTCTGTACCTTAGTTTCTAGATACGGTGGTTTGAGTATATTTTTTAAATGTGTAATTTATCTCAAGACTTTTATCTGAACTGAATGGTAGAAATCGTTGTAGGATTATGTGATAGAGCTTCACATGTTGAAGTATTGAAAATCCAAATGAATTCAAGTCGATTAAGAAATTATCCTTTTAAAAAGATATAGTAGCTGTTCAGGAATTTAAATCCTTATAGAAGATCAGCAATTTTGAAGCTAAAAATTTTGTAAACATTCGTAAACCTAGAGCAACAACAACATATGCTTAGGCAGCGCCTACTTTTTCTACCGCAAGCGTTGATGCAGATCAACTCTTCAGTACATGCTCCAAGCAGTGATAGATTTTCTACAATTATAGAATAATCTATAATAAAATAAAATCCTTTTCTTTTTCTGGCTACCCTATGTACAATTATTTAAGTATCCCGTTTTCTCTACTCAGCACATAATCCAATCACTGAATACTACTTTTTGTCCGTTATTTTGTGAAGTTAAAGAATTTCCTTGTTTTCTCTTTATACGATTATTTTCGTTTTCTTTCATTCCCATCAAAAAATCAAAAAAATTTCCTCAGTACTTAATTCTTAAAGAAAAAAATTTTTTTCTGCTTTTAATTTTTCTGCTTAAATTAGTATTGGTCTTACAGCCGTTAATTCAATCCTAATTTAATTTTTATCGAAAGAGAAATAAGTAAAATAGAACAGTAGTTACAAGTAAAATTGTTTTTATTTATAACACACTGTATTAATAGACAGATTAGATTATTTTTTACCATTTCTTTTATCAAATAACGATTTATATTCATCTTTTGAGTAACAAAGAATAAGTAAAGATAATATATTACATAAAATAATGTAATGTATATTATTGTAATATTTTAGGATGGTTGTATAACAATGAGTTTCAGAATTAGAATTCGTTTAATGTTTCATCAGTGGCGGTACGTAGCTAAAATTACGGAGGGGGGCTGCTCCACAGAATTTTTTTTTTTTGGACCTTGAAAAGGTCCAGAAAGTGGACCTTGAAAAGAAAACTTTACACATGGTTAAAGTTTTCTGTAAAATAAAAGAACCAAAAAAAAAATAAATGAGAAAGGCAGCTGGAAGCAGAATAATAATCTAATTCTACACTTTATCACATTCATGAATATGGTACACGGTTTTTAAGAACATTCTGCTTAAAATCCGTATTCGGTTTAACCGAATAAATAATAAAATGTCAATACAGCAAATATTTTTTAGTTTTATTAGATAATAACTTAATAAAAACACTATAGTCCAATGGTGCTTAATTTTAATTTCTATGTACAAAGAAACAAATACATAATTAATTTTTAATAATTAATTACCTTCTTTTTCGTCCTTCCAGCGTGTTTTCGGACAGATTTAGCAATCAGTGACCTCTGCTTTCCCCCATCTTCTGAACTACTGAAAAAATAACTAAACAGCTTTCATATTCCTTCCAACGACTAAACTAGAAAAGGGAACGAAGAAGGAAGTTCCATACATACGCGGAGTAAAAAAAACTACCTTCCACTATCACGTCAGGGTCGGCACTGCGGGAGCGACAGTGCTCTCTCTCTCTCTCTCTCTCTCTCTCTCTCTCTCTCTCTCTCTTTCCATAGCAGGCCTAGCGTTCAGCTCCTATGTGCGCATGCGCACAACAGTCAAACACAACTCCGCTGGAACTGTTAAGCGCTTAGTTCCATACAAAGATTTTTGTATTTTTTTTTATAATCCGGGTATGGCTATTGACGTTAAGCTTAAATATTGTACAATGATAAAGAAATAAT
This sequence comes from Zanna intricata, assembly GCA_010016005.3. NCBI lineage: Eukaryota > Metazoa > Arthropoda > Insecta > Hemiptera > Fulgoridae > Zanna > Zanna intricata. The sequence goes on from JAAAKQ030415773.1 coordinate 17,590, forward strand.
TAAAGAATAAAGGACTCGTTATATTACATCTTATCGATAATATGAAGTGAAAATAGGTGGAGCTGCAATTCCACAGGGCCTACACGCGAGCCGCTACTGGGTTTCACGTACGTAATTATAAATAACGATTACAGGGACACACAGGAAAAATAGACAAATATTTTTTTATTTATCAGCTGCAATAATAGATACTAGTTCAGGAGAACAAGATTAAGTACGTGAAAATAATTTTTTTTTAAACTATTCGTTGAAAACATAATTCAGAAGATTAATTGAAATTCTGTAAAGATAAAACATAATTTGTAAAATTAAAAATTTGTTCTTTAGTTATGAATATCTAACAATTATTTTTCATGATACTGATTTATTTAAGAAATTTTTTCATCCGAAAAATGATTAAATTTCTTAAAAGTGAATTTTTTTTTATGTATATCTACGGCTTATTTCATAATTTCGTTTCTACAAAGTTCAATTTTCCTTCTAAATACATTTGTTGTCAAACCAGCAGTGAATTATAATATTATAGATATACCAGCTTAAAATTTTACTACATATTACTTATACTGTATAGGTTACTGTATATTACTCATATACTGTAGAGGGTAACTGGGTATAGTATATTTGCTGAAACATAAACTAAACAGGATCTATTCGAAAGTTAGTACTGTTTTGCTACGTGATTCTCTTTCTAAGCTGCTTATTATAACATTTGCAAGATGTAAAACGATTTATTACATTGTATATTTCAGTGTAATATTTATGTAATAATCTGGATTTGATTTCATTCCATCAAAAATAATACCATAAAAATTGTTTTATCTGAATTCTCTGGTGCGCGCGCACGCACACACACATTTTTTTAAATTAAAAAGTAATTAAATAAACTATAAACATTTTTTACGGCCGATATTTGTGAAAAATAAAAATAAGATGTAGTGCAACAATAATAATTTATTGCTGCAAATAATAAAAGTATAATAATAATTCACGTTATAATTTACGTCGTTACGGACATCCAAATCGCTTTCATGAAAGCCTTATAGAGCAGAACCTTGTTGGAGAAAGAAAGTTGTGATCTCTTATGTAACACCCAGTACATCTTAAGCTTAATTTCAAGGAACTTCCTTTTCTCTCTAACATGATTCCTTCACAGCAAACGGCGATCAAGGTAAAAGCCCAGGTACTGTACCGTATTGACTGAAGTATCCTGACACCGTTTATCCGAACTGCTGGGCAATCTTTGAACCACTGGGCTTCACCGGATTAACCTTTATCCTTCAAAGGATTTTTCAAAAATTTTACCTTTTTTGACACTTTCAAGATTGAACTTAGAAAAATCTAGAAATTGGCTTTTAGATATTTACATGATGATTTCAAATACAAAAAGTCAGTTTGTTATCTTCATTTGTTACCACAAAAATTAAAAAAATAATAACATTTGTTATTCCATTTTAAACCCGAAATTTCAAAAAAAGAAGAAAAAAAATTATTTCTTAGTATGTAAAAAAAAACTTGTATAGAAATTTACATTAATTTATTTTTATTATTTCAGGTAGATCTGTTTTTTTTTTTTTTTTTTTGAAATAAAGTAATAATTGAAATTTTAAGTAAAAGAAAAAACATTTTTTTTTCAATTATAAATAAATTATTTTAAAATCCAATGTCAAATACTCTTTAAAGAAATTAGGGTTATAATAAATAATAAAATGATACGATAAATTTGATTGGTAATCATGGTCAATTGAATTCAATAATCGTTTATCGAATTATTTTTCCTTTTAAATTTCTCATCTTGTTACTTAAAAGATTTAGGTAAATTTACTAACAACTTTAAATGTTTTCATGAAAAAAACAATCTTTATAACATAGTTTTTTATTTATCTTATTCCTGTTTAATTATAGTTTCATTATAGTTTACAAAAAAAAAAATAATAAAATGTAATTGTTCATGAATTAATTACATTTTGTTTTCCAATGATGATATTGTAAATATTCTTATTCAAGTGTAACAAGAAATAATTAATTCTCTGATTAATACTGTTTATTTATCGTGAGATTAAAATTTATTTAATATTTTCTTTGTAATTTTTACATTTTATTTAAACTGAGGTTTAACCGGATGTTCTCTTTAACAACAATATCTATAGACTATATTGTTACGAAAATTATGAAAACTAAAAATATGAAATATTTTTAAATTAAATGCAATTAGGGAAATACAAAAATACGATGTGAAAAAATATTTTTTCATCATCTGCATCACGAAATACAATTTCGATACTTGATGGTTTAGATTTTGTAAATCGTCTGATTAAGAGTATTCTTTATATAAAAATTAAAAGTTCTGATTGTTACAGTATGATTTACATGGCCAGTTTCTGAAAACTGTTTGTTGTTAACGAACAAATTATTTGCAAATGATTATTATTTTGCAAATGATTTGCAAATTATTAAATCAGTAGTCCTTAAAGTGAAGTATAAAAAAGTATAATTTTTTTTTTTTCAATTACAGTAGAATTTTATAGCTTCAATAAGAGTGCTTTGTTTATGTTTTTATTCTTAAAAATTGGTTTTAATATAACAGATGGTATAAAAAAACTCTCGTATAGGTAAAAAAATATATATATTTTACAATGAATATGTATTTCAATAATAATAATAATATATCCAATTAGTGAAACAAGTTAAAAATTAATGTATAGTTAATAAAATTTTGATGGGGGATTTCAACAAAAAAATAAATCTTTTTTAATATATATGTTTGTTACATTTTGTATGTATTTATTATCATATATATTTATGTATTAAATTTCATTTGTCATATTGTATGTTACCAAATTCTATATGCATACATTTTTTCATGCAAATTCACCAGAATAATTCACATTTTACAAATAAAAGATAAAACCTATAAGACATATAAAATAGATAATAATAACGACAATAATAATAATAATAAAATATAGAAATAACTTTTTATAGTTATCAAACTTTCCAATTATTTTTTTGTATCTTGAAATTAATAACTATCTTGACACGAAAAACAGAAAGTAGTCTTGATGAAAATAATAATTCAAATCTTTTCACATTAGAAATTCAACAAACTTACTTTTATTTAAATAATACAACATAAATTTTTTTTTTTTAAATGTAAAAAGTTAAAGTTTCCACTTTGCTTTATTTTATTTTGCTTAACGTGGTTGATAAGCTTAAATGAAGATGTGTTTGCATGCGTTTCTACTAATTTTAATTGTTACATATTGTTAATTAGTTCATGATATTGTCTAATAAATAAATTGTTTTTATGTCTCGACGATTGCATTAAGTTTGGCTAAGAGTTTGATTTTGTACAAACTCTTTTTTTGATTGTGACATTTTTATAAATATTCATGCGTCTATATATATATATATATTTAATATATATATAAATAACAATAGTGTAACTTGGTCAGAATAATAATAATAACTGATAGAAACATTAACAACAAGATAACACTAAAAAAAGTCTAAAGTTTTTACGATTTAGTTTTTGCAAATGTTATTTTACTGTTTACAATTGAACTATCCTACACTTTATGAATGAATGTAATATTTTCACTTTCACTTGTGTTTACCAAAAACTCACCGAAAAAACTTCTATTCACTGACTGTCTGTCCACAGTGGTATACTTGTAACATCCTCTTCACTCATAATTATCATAAGTATACTGATACCGCTTTTCTCACGAACTACTCCTTGACCGATGGTCTCCGGCAGTATTTATACTTCCTGGCCAGCAGAATCAGTACCCGACTAGTCTTTTTAAAAGTTAAAGCGTAACATTTTTCATTGTCCTCGTCTTTATGTTCATCTATAAGTTATTAATCTGGTCCGTAATCCTTCTGGTCGAACAACAGATTTTGGAGATACCATTGTCTGTATTACAAAGAACAGATTGTTAAACGGTCCCTTATTCTAAAAAAAATATTCCTTTAATTCCTTCTACATTCTTCCTTATTTTCTTTTTCTTTCTTGTTAATTGGAAGAAATCTGTTAATCTGTTAATCTGGTTCATTATACTATTATCTAATACTATTATCATGTTATTTATCTGTACTATTCATATCATATACATAATCTATACTATTATCATATCTATTCCCTTCGATTGATATTCATACTTTTTTTACAAAATTTTACTCATTCTTTAATTTTTAAATATTTCCTTTTAATGTCCAATTTAAAAGTTTTATGGTGCCCCCCCCCCCCCAAATGATACGTTTTCACTTCCAAAGTGATAACGAATATCACGATGCTGAATCCTATATTATTACTTACGATATCTATATTATTGAATCCTTTAACTTTTTTGGTTTTATATATTTTTTCATTTTTGTTCGCTATATGATGATATCTGTCTTCTATGCATGAATGATTGATTGTTCGAGTTTGATTACAGTAATAAGGACCAAAATATCAGTTGAATGTAACTTATATAAATATAAAATAGTAGTTGATTTCTTTCAAATATAATATTAAGGACCCCATAAGTATACAAAAAAATCTAACTTGGCAAAAAGTTTCTATTTATTAGAAGGGTAGTTTTTATGTTTTTCTTTTATAGTCTCGATTATACGTTTTCCCTGTTAGCTAGTCATTTTCTTATTCTGATATTCAAATATATCTACGAGACGGTACGACCAATTTTAAAAATTCAAACGACTTATTTTTTTTACTATGTTGAGTGCTAAAGTTTTCATAAAAAAATATGTACGGTGGATCGTTCAGTTATCCGTTATTTTTCCAAAATTTACTAACATCATTGGAACGGTAAATTGATCTAGATCAATTAAAAAAATTTAAACAGCATTTTTGCTAGCAGTACAAGTGCTAACGATTTTTTATTTACTTGTCTGCTGCATTTGATAAGTGGATTAAACTGTTTGCACTAAGAATGTCATCTAAATTAGTTAAGCTTCTAAAGGAAATGTATAGTGGATCATAGGCAATAATATGGAGTTCTAATTGGTTAACAGAAAAATTTTAAACAATAACGGGTCTAAAACAAGGTTGTCCATTGATCCTTTCTTTTTTTCTCTTTTTGTTTAATGTGTGTAAACGGTTATGGAAGGAGGAGTTTATGTAGAAGTTATTTTAACAAAGTTGTTTGCTTAAGCTGATGATATTGTTATCCTAGCTGAAGATCCGATTTCGTTACAGAGGATGATAAAAAGTCTGCTACTATACTGTCTAAAGTGGAATTTACAGTTAAATTTTGGTAAATTAAAAATGATGGTTTTTTTTTTGGTAAGGAGTAACTAATAAAACATGAAAAGTGGTATGGAAAAAACAAATTGAAGTTGTAAACAGTTCAAAATATTTGGGTTTAAAACTTTCATCAAAATTATATCTGAAAATGAATTTTAAAGAAACATTGTAAATAGCGAAATTGGCCTTGAGTACATTTAGTAATCTGTTGTGCAATGATAATATTCCTTTTGAAAAAAATTGGTTATTTCTAATGCGGTGTGTAGGTCGATAATTTGTTACGGTGCCCGAAGTTGGGAGTTTAGGTTGAAATTCCAAAAACGATTTTTTATTAAGTCAGTGTTTTGTTTATCCAAAATACTTCAGCTTGTAGTTTGTTTCTGGAAACCAGACTGGAATCTATCTTATTGCGTACAATTAGACTTCATTTAAAGTACGTACAGCTTTGTTTGACCCAGAAACAAAGTATCCAAATATTTTAGTAAGACATATTATAGATAAAGGAATATACTTTTACGAGGAATAGAAAGGCTTGTTCGAAAATATAACGGTCATTTATCTTTACTCAGAATTTAAAGGGAATACTATTGTAGAAATCATTAAGAATAAAATGAAGTCAGATTACATAGGTGTTTTGAACAACAGTCGCCGTCGTCTAATTTACAAAGAACTAGACTCTTGGCGGTTAATTGTGTATACAGTAATGACAATTTTAATTTAATTAAATGGCTTTTTAAAAGCAAGATCCAAATTGATTCATCTAAACAAGAACTTATTTTTTACTAACTTACGACTTGTTCCATGTGTAATATGCAAAGAGAGAGGAGGACATTATGCACATTTTGTGTTTTTTTCTACGGGTGATTAGGGTACACTTTTTAATCAGGAATTGTTGGAAATGGAGAATCTGAAGCGGTATGATAATGGAAGTGGTCGGCCAATATTAACCAAAAACTCTAAAAAGGCTTGGAAATTTAGATTTTCTTTGATTCAGGAATTTAACTTTTAATTGTAAGATTTTTTTTTAGTTCTACAAAGTCTCTGATAATCATAGACCAAAGAATATTGTTTTTTGTCAGTTATTTTAATTTTATTTATGAATATTATTTCTATAAAGGTTGTTACTATTATAATTATAATTATTATTATTACAAGGGTTACCGTTGGCACACAAAAGATATACTCTCAATGATGTGGTTGTCCAGTTATCGTGTTATTCTGTTATTCCGAAATTCAGTTATATCTCCTGAACGGTACGTCCAATTAATTATTTCTCGATATGCCAAATATAAAAAAAACATATGTTGTCGATTGTTATTTAAATTTATCGGTTATCAAAGATTTTAAAATTTGTGTTTTTTAAAAATAACTTTTAAACGTAACTTCATATAAAAATTATATTTAGGACAAAAATAAATTTCGATTTTTAGGAACTTTAAAGTTTTTACAACCTTTTAACACCTAATCAATATCAAAGCCATAAACCAGGAAAATTTACTGGTCAAGCGCTATTGAATACAGATGTTATTTTTTTTAAATTGAAGGATGTTTTCCTTGAAAATGTCTAATGAGATGCACTTCTGGTTCTATAAGTTGCGGACCGATAAATGGAGTTGTAGGTTGTAGTTAAAAATAACTCGCTACAATAAGTTTATCGTAACATGATACTATTCTCTCAACATGAGGTTAAGAACATGTCGAGGGTCAAGGAGGCAGATGCCTTTGAGTAGACAATCGGGCGAGCAAACCGAATCCTGACCGGCTAGTAGAATAATATATTTAGAGTTTGTAATATTTGATTTAATTGAAAATAAAATTATTTTTAATATTATTAATCAGAGAATTTTTTGTAGAAGTTTTGACGAGAAGAGAATGTCACGTGAACGTTGTATTTTGGGAGACATTGCCTCCAGTTAGATCCAATAGTGAATATTTAATGAGTAAAGTTGTATGGGTCAAAATTGCGTTGCTGCGTGCAGCATTTATTAGTGGGTATCTTCTCTCCTGTCAAATTTGGCGATCGATGCGTAAATGACATTCAG
>JAAAKQ030415884.1:0-24879 GCA_010016005.3 Zanna intricata
TTTATTCACTCAGAATCTAGTTACAACTTGAAAATAATCTAGTGTTAGCTTCACACTAGTTTTATTCACTTCACTGATTATGCAAATCTAAGTGTATTACCTGTATTGAATGGTGTTCCATTTTATTTTCAAACAGAGATACAAAAGCTAATGTAAGCTAACAATTAAATATGCTAAATAATGGAATCAGAAATTACAGTAGAAACTAATTATCTTATAATTATTATATTTTTAAATGTTAGAACTAATAAAACTATTTTAATTAGAGGATGAATGTCAACCACTTCACAAGAAATATTAGAATTTCTTAAGTTACGGTCATCAAAATCATCACTGTCACTTTTACTGTCTTCTAGTACAGAATATGATTTTGTAGTATTGTCAATAATATGTTCTTGTCGCATATATTCAGCTTCTGTTTCCTTAACTTTATCTCAATATACCTTCCAATTTTTTTCATTTGCTTTGGGCACTTTATTTTCATATAGCCTTTTAACATTTTTGAGTTGCTACATATCATTTAACTTCTTACCAAACCATCTTGAACCAATTTAAATCTGGGTGGTATGGAGGTAGTCAGAATATGTCATGTCTGTTTTATTGTAAATGTTTGTTAAACACATAGACAGAATGATCACAAAATTACTGGGAAGTTTGAAAAATATATATGATTTGTCAAGGTATACAATCAACCTACTATCGGCTCTAAATTGTTTTACAGCAGTTAGATACTGAATATGCTTAAACATTATGTCATGTCACTCAGTGAGAAACTTCCTGTTACATTCGGCTTATTTCCAGCTACAGACAAATTTATTTTGTTATATTTCTCAAACTTGTTTCTTTTTCTGAATAATCAATGGCATCTTTAAGAACTAACCTTATCTTTTTTACCGCCAGCAGTTGTTTTATTACATAAAAAAAATTTGGGTTTATCTTGTCCCAACGCCATTTCTCAAAGACATCCAGTCTTGTTGCAGGCTTCTCACTGGGTTTTATTTTATTGGAATACAGAAAGAAGTTTCCGCCATAGCTTCAGCTAATTTTTTTAGCAACTGCTTTTTCTCTTTTCTCACTCTTTGAACTTGGGATTGTGACAGTTATTGTTCTTTCTTCACATTTTTAAATATGAATCAGATGTTTGTCTTCTTTTTCCAACTTTGGTCAGTTTGGAAACAAATTGATCACCTTCTTGTTTTATAACCTCATATAGACTATTTATTATTTCCCGAGCCTGCCATTTTAGAATTTTGTTTTAATAATTATAATACACTACAAATACACAATCCTTATACACTCACATTGTGTAAACATTATGTACTTTATACAGTCACATTGTGTATCCAAATACACAATGTGACCTTTTTTCAATCAAAACTCGAATGAAAAGTAATGGAATTTGCACAAAAGGTCTAACAGGATTAACAAATATAGGACTACCGGCTAACTGGATTTTACTCAAACATTCAATAAGGCAGGCTAATGGGTATTATTTCATTAAAAAAAGAAAGATATCAAAGGATATCATTAAAACTTAATGACAAAAATAAACAAATAAATGAATGTGAAATGAAATGGATAAATGTATATAAAAAAAATAATAAAACAAAAAGATAACAAAAGATGACAAAAATAACAAAAATGATGACCACTTAATTCAGTATGTTACTTGAACTAAAGTAAAGTTGAAGTTTGTGTGGAAATAAAAACTTAAAATTATTATTAGTAACAGTATTTACTGAAGCACTAACTTTTTTCTTGTTGAACAGATACATCTTACTCTGATATTGAGTATTCTTACTTGCAGAATGTTGAAAATGAACAACATGAGAGTGAAACACACTGAGTTTAAATCCTAGCAAGTATCTGACATCTTTTCATCAATGACTTCTTCCGACTTACCTTTCTTAAGACCTATATGGAAAAGTGACAGCATCTTTGCCTTTCATCTGGAAGGTCTTGGGTTCAAATTCTGATCAGTTTTGCCAGTTTTATAAACAAAATTCATTTCTCATCTATCATAAAAAAAATAAAATAAATTACTGAAATTGAGAAATTGGATTGTTATTATGAAAACTAAATAAATAAACATATAAAGAAATAGGACATAAGCAAAAGACTATGATGTGAAAGAAAAAAAAAAATCATCGTCTTAAAATTATAGTTCAGGTATGAACACTAAGGAATTAAATTAATTGACAATTTTTGTCACTCTCTCCCATTTTTTATTAATTTTATTTTTAATTATTTATTACGCTTAGGTTTTAATAATCTTTTGAGATCTTTTTTTTTAAACTTTTTAACAATACTGTTTGTTAATATAAACGCTAGATGAACAAAACTGTTGCATTGAGAAAAAATTGATTTCTGTAATAACCAATTTAAAATGTTAAATTATCACTAATATGATAATTATTATTTCTGTTAAGGAGTAGAAACAATAGATTATGAAGTGAAAGAAGAGAGTTGAATGGAGATTTCATTTTCATCAGGGATTTGAGTAATTTTAGAACTAATCGAATTGATTACAACCTGGAAATTTGAAAAAATACAAAATATAGAATTAATGAAAAACTCATTAATTATATCAAATAATATATTTTCATGTGCTGTAATCCAAGTAATAAATCTGTTAAAGAGTACATCATCTGGGTTTAATAGTAATAATAATAAATGGTTCAAATTTATAATAAAGCTAGTAAATTGTATGTGCTAATACTATAAACATAACAGCTATAATACAAACAATTCATTAATTAAACAACTTAAGTAAATAAATACATTTTAAATATCGTTCATTTTAACAGTTCACCACAACTCAATCAGTCATCTCTTGTAATATTCACTCAAATCTTCAATAACACAATTTTTTTTATTTACACATAACATATTTTATTTTCAATAAAATATGTATATAATATATAAATTATATAGTATTCTTATATTACTATGTACATAAAAAGGTGACCTTTTTTTATTATCCTAAAACTATAACAGAAACAACCACTTTATTATTAAAATGAATATTCACTACTAAAAAGTAAATACTATATCTAAGCATAACAAAACAGATTAACAGTTTTAAACTTTTATAATACTGAAAATTTATACAAAAAACCATCAAAACCAGAGTGTGCACAGTGACAGCCTTAGATGTAGATAAACTAGCCCACCGGGCTGGTCTAGTGGATAATGCGACATTGCAAATCAGCTGATCTCAAAGTCGAGAGTTCTAACGTTCAAATCCTAGTAAAGGTAGTTACATTTGTGTGGATTTGAATGCTAGATCGTGTTCTTTAGTGGTTGGGTTTCAATTAACCACACTTCTCAGGAGTGGTTGACCTGAGATTGTACAAGACTTACACTTCATTCACATCATCCTCTGAAGTAATACCTTACAGTAGTTCTGGAGGCTAAACAGAAAAATAAAAAAAAGTGTAGATAAACTAAACAGGGCATTAGCTATTGGATTCTCAAAAAAAAAAGACCTGCATCAGATTCCATTTCTTTCCAACCAATTCTGCTTAGTAATTTATATATATAAAATTTGTATATGTACAAGTAATATGTATACGTATGTAATAAGTACATATGAGTAATTATTGCTTATAATTTCAGATATGTGGTGCTTATTTCATTTGTAGCTAAAGTATTGAATAAATTTAGAAAGAATCACAAAAATGGTAGAGATGTTACTATGAAGATTTAAAGATCTGATGTTGATGTTCCTAGGTGTATAGGAAATATAACATACCTAATAAATTAATATATAAGTGTTTTATTTTCTGTTTTTCTGATCAAAAAATGCTTCTGCAATTTATTTTAATATATAGATATTATAAAGAAGTGGTGTGGAAAAGGAGGTAATAATTATTATTAAGGCTATGTATTAGAAGTATAAGAGATATGGGAAAATGAAAAGGGGGTTCTCAAAGTTGATGTTAAAACTGACTTTTGATAAGACATGATACAAATTTTATTATCAATATTGAACATCAAATTTATGAACAGTTGAAGACAACATGCTAGGGAAGAGAATAAGAGAAAGTGTGGTTGTTAGCTGATAAAATACTGTTATATGAAGTGAAATGTGACATTTTGATATAAATGATATAACATGAGGTCAGAAGCTTTTATAAATAGTGTGGTATGATTGTTTTTTTGTAATACTACCAATTGGATTACTACAAATAATTGGAGAAAGGTTAAAAATGGTTTGACTATAAGTTAAAACAAGAGATTAAAGTTGATATGACAAATGAGTTCAACATATTCTTCTCACCTTTCCTTTGCTAACATTTTCTAAAATTTCAGTATAATATGTATAAGTCGAGAGCTGAGTTATTTAAAAGTAATAATGTTATCTAATAATTAATGTTTGCATTCGTGAAAAAGGACAGATTGTTTTTTAAAGATAAATTGTCAGTATGTCAATATGTAAAGCATAAATAAAGAACATATATGTCTTTCAATGAGTATCATCAGCTCATTTAGTGCATACATATATTTTTTGAAACAGAATTTTGGTAATTGTGCCATAATATTTCATATGAAGTTACTCACACACACTAATACAGACTTTACACCCATATCCATGCATATTTCTTTTTTTTTTTTTAGTATAAGAGAATTTGTAATATCCAAATTTTGTCATAACCAGAAACTCTAAGAATTGGAAAGTATAATTAAAATGTTTTAAATCTTTACATCCTGTTGAGTTTTAAAATAATGTAAAATTTATAAAATATTACTTAATTTCAGTTTTTTGCTTAAACAAATACATATTCAGCATAGCTTTATTATTTTTATATCTTAGTAAAATTCTATTATCTATTTTTTTGTAACATACAGTACAGTATAAGAATATGGTGAAGTGTGTTAAAGCAATAAAAACTTAAAACCTGAGCAGATGCTCTTTTGTTAAATATTAATGTAATAGGCGATCTACTGCTGTAATTAGTAGTTCATTCTTAGATAGCACCACTGAAAATCTACACTGAAATAAGAAAAAATAAATAAAATTATAAATATAATCTAACCAAACTTAGCTTACGCTAATCAAGTTGTGAGTGAGGCAAGAGTAGGTTATGTTTGATTAGATTATATTGATAGCCAACTCCGTGGTGTAAGTGGTAGTATCTTAGCCTTTCATCCGGAGGTCTCAGGTTTGAATCCCGGTCAGCCATGGAATTTTCACACACACTACAAATCATTCATCTCATCCTCTGAAGCAATACGAACGGTGATCCAGGAGGTTAAAAAAAAAATATATATATATCGATAAGTTTATTTATTTATTTTCTTTTTCAATATAGCATTGTTTAAATGGTGTTATCTAAGAACTAACTAACTGCAGCGGTAGATTGTCTATTTCATTAATACCTTTTGTTCTCTATTTGTTCATAATACATTGGCTGTGTTGAATGATGAAAGTTCATTTAGTTTAAAAGTGTTCTGAATACTGACACTCTTTTTCAGTTATTATATTACTGATATCACTATTTTCAGTTACTGTGTATGTGTTTAATCAACTGTGATTTAATAAAAGGGGAAAGTTTTAATTACAACAGAAGAAAAGAAGGACAGCATTATGAGAATTGTAAAAGATGAATCACTGCATACTGTTGCAGCTGATTTCAAATAAAATTCATAATTAGTAATCTTTTTATCAATATAAATTAGAAAATATTTAAAATAATTTTCATTAAAAAAAAACTTTGTAAACAATAAATTGAATATCTCTTGTTTTGTAATTTATTTCACAAAGTTTTTAGCACAACTCTTTATTTACATTACAGTAACAATTTATTTAAAGCTTACATTATAAGCAATATTGAAGAATAAGTTTTCTTCAGTATGAAACATTTAAACAAATTATATTGTCATTTAAATTACTCTACAATAAAGGTGTGCAATAATTTTAAAATGTAAAAACTGTTTTTCTCATATCTTGAATGAATATGACCCACATTATTTTGGTTATCGTATGTAAAAATTTACCATGTAGGTAATTATGAAAAATTAAATTTTTGCTTAGTCTCTTTGTAGAAATCCTTAAAATTAAATTATCTACATAGTAGATTGAGTCACTAACAACAAAGGAAATGAAGAAGAATATTATTACTACTATATTTTTAAAAATTTATACTTCAAGATTGGCTGACAGTAATTTAGGTTCAGTAACATTTGTACATTTTGTTGACATCTGTTGATTTTAAGAATAAATAAGGTGTTCTTCTATAAGTACGATTTTTCATTAACTTACTTTGCTTTTTACCTCTTGAAACAAACAATTAATTTGGTAATTTTTTACTTATAGGACGTACATGTTGTGTACCGCAAACACAAGCTATATTTGAACTATTTGTTCTTACTTTTATGACACTTTTATACTTGTATAAAAGTATGTCATATACTTTTATATAAAGTATATGATAGTGTATATGTCATATATACTAAGTATATGCTAATTAATCATGTCATGATTAATGACACAATATAATATATATATTATATCACAATATAATATATTTACAAAGAAAAGAACCAGAAAAAATGGACATAAAATTATGTAAAACTTCAGCTTATTATATTCTCAAGCTTTAAGTATAATACATGAAAAATCTTTGTATTATTTTTTGGAATAAGCAAACAACAATACACTTGATCTTGAAGGGTAGTAATTTTGAATTATCTTAGAAAGAAATATTCATTAATACGCTTGATCTTCTCTTTTTTGTAGTACTGTTTGGTTTGTCCAGAATTTTCCATCAATCCAGATCAAATTCTACTTCTAATTTAACTTTTTATTCAGATTCAAATTTTACTTTTCTGACAACCATAATTATGAGACAAGCTTACATATTTTAAGATAGATTTGAATGTGTAGAATTTCTTGTATAATAGACCTTAGTATATTTTAAGTTTTATTATGCATTTTCCAAACTTCCTCAACACAACTTATTAAAGTTTGACAACTTTGTCAGACCATACATATATCAATTAACTCTCCTATTGAGTGTTTTATAATCACAAACAACTGGTGCGAAAACAATTTACTATAACTGTGGAAAATGCAACTAAGATTTACAATAATAATAGCTTACATTATTCAGAGCAGTACTGATATTATAGAAATAGTGATTGCAATCAACATTAGCAGAAGGTTGTTAGATATATACTATTAAGAACTTACTAAAATGATTGTAAATTGTTTAAGATTGATGTTTTGTAGAGATGCATATCAAATTTCAAGGTTTTCTGTTAAAAGAAAAAATGAAAAAATCAAAATATAAAAAGAAAAATTCTAATCAGTATAACAGGAAACAAAAGAAACGAAATACAATAAAATTTTTTAATCTTGAAAACAAAAGATGAGATCATTATAGTAAAATGTGCCTAAATCCATCATGGATCTCAATGTTTTGATTCAAACTTTTTTTTCAATTCTTCTTTATACAAAAAAAATATATATATAACATATTCTAACTTTGTCGAGCTGCAAGATTTAGTTTACAATATAAATATGCTGTAATTTAGTTTTAATAGAACTCAATTCATATAAAAATGATAGTTACATTTTAGTTCATGTAGTGTTTTCATAACATTATACAATATGATATTCTTGATGAAATAATATGGAAAGTAATTGTAGACCTAAACTGTGCATAAAAAGGCTGCCACTGTATATAAAGAGTATTTACATTATTATCTTCTTTATATCATCTACCTGTTTAACTACCCAGGATAATCAATGAAAAAAGAAAGAGGATAAAAATTTCAATTTCCTTAAAATCCTTCTTACTATAGATCACTGGTTATGGAAATGAAACAGTCATATAACTGTTATATACAGCAACATGGATAAAAAGGAATTTTAAAACAAATATGATACATATCCTGCACTGAAGGAATAGAATATAAGTGATAGTAATGGATTTTGTATTAACTTTCTTTTTATAGAATGTCTTGCCAAACATTGTTAACATTTTTAATGATCTGTAAAATATTTATTATCTGCTTTATTATCTATGCAATTCATAAAAAAAAAACAACACCATTTATATCAGACTGTGACTGACCTACAATTTAAAAATTTACAAGAAATAATAACAAAACAATTAAAACTTATTCTAAAGATTTTACAACTTCCCATTAACAACTTATTAAAAAATTAAACAAAATTACAAAGATAAGAAATGATTCAAAACAGTTACAATTTAGTTGAAAAAGTTACTAACAAGTATGAAATTATGCTTTTGGTTATTTTTTCTACAATATATTCTGTTTTTCAACATTATTTACTTGTTTAGTCCTTCAGTTTTCAGATCATAAAATAATTTCTGTAATTACATATTTACAAATTCTTTTCAGATTATTTTTAAAAACTCATTTCTAACTGTATTTCATTAATACAAATTTAGTTTTACCAACTTGTAAAGAAAAATATTAAAAACAGTAATAATTATTAAATTAAATTTAGTAAAACATACTTTAAAAATAAACATTTTTAAAGTACAAGCTCTCAGACACGTTACGTTACCAAATTAACATCTGTAGTGCATCCATGGACCATGGTCCATGGTACGCCATGATATATTTACACAGAAGAGAACCGGAAAACATGGACATAAAATTATGTAAAACTTTAGCTTATTATATTATGTACATTATACTGTATATTTAAAATATTCCCATAGATCATTTTAAACAAATTTAAAATAACATGAATTTTTAAACACTAATATACAATCACATGTAATAGCTTAGTTTAATCCTAAATTTAGTTCTGATTAGATTACATTAACTTTTTAAACTCAATGCTTTAGTTCGAATTAAGTTAAATAAACAAAATGAAAATGAGTGTTCTTGTTTGTGAAACAGACAAGGTTTTTTTTAACAAATAAATTTAATATTATTATACTTTAAAATGGAATTGAAAATTTGGCTAAGTGACTAATATAACAGCAATCACATTATAGCTGCAATATACATTTCTTTAAACAGGCTTAGAATGTTACTATTTTCTAAGATCAAAAAGACACTTTTGTTTCTTCATGCAAATCAGGTAAAAAGAAAGCAAACTCTTACCTCTTATTCATAATCATTTTTTTTATTGGCAGCTAAAAAAAAAAAAATAATAAAAACCTGTACAACTCTTTTTCAATGATTAATAATTAAATCACATTTTTAATATAGATTTCAAATAATGCATTCATTATATATTTTTATAATATAATTCTTGTGAAGGATGGATGTTAACATATTTGCAAATGATAAAAAAAATTTGGTCGAAGTTGATCTGCTATCAAAAATGCTGATTATAATGATATAATAAATTATCTTTAAAATTACGAAACCTATGAGAAATTTAAGCAGATGTAAACAAACTTGGAACATGTTTTAATTTTCTCATTATTATATTTTGTTTTTAAATCCATTTTTCATTACATTACAGTAACCTTTTCTGAGGAATCTACAGTTATTACTGCAAGGTTGGAATTAATTGCATTACCCACATCACATAAATATCTGTAATTGTATGTTGTAATCAATATGATAAAATTTACTTTCTGTAATCACAATAAAAGTTAGTTAAATTATTTACATTACACTTTCATTTCAATTTTACATAAAATCCTTCTAAGATTTATATATTATTTATTACTCTTTGTATTCTTTACCATATGTAAGCTACTACTATATTGGACTAGCATGGAAACGCTATTTGCAATTAAAAGTTGTGGAAGATTATTCAAAGTCATAATATATGCAGATGAGGAAAGCATTGTCGTTCACACAGTATATATATATATATATATATATATGGTCAACAGTATAAGGAAAATTCCAGTTCCTTAATTTTATTGATTCTAATTATTTATTTGCTTATACTAATTTTTTTCAAATTAATTTAGTTTTTTTATTCATACAACAGCTTTTTATAGGAAATTCTACAAATGGAATATGATATGTTGATTTTAGAGACTGACTTTCGTAATATGGTCTTAAAATAGTTCCAATTTTTGTAAAACTAGATGTTTATTAGCCTGTACATTTTTAGCTTGTTTCCAAGAATTTTTTTTCTAAATTCATAGTTTATGAATTTAGAAATGAATTGAAAATCTTTCAATATAAGAGATATTTATATAAATTTTATTTAATAACTATTTTTTACTTTAAAATATATATCTAAATGAAATAAATTAATAGATATAAGAAAAAATATATATGTGAAACTGAACACTGAATGTGGTATAAACTCTGCTAGGCAAGTATTTAGCATTTAATTGTTAATCATGCTTAGCAATACAAACTAATGCATGTTTGGACTAGAGGCATCTTCAGTATTATTATTGAAAATGTTACCATTTTCAACCCATATCTGATTATTTAATTATTTCTGGAATAATTTTATAACAATCAGATGTTTTCATTTTATTTACTATTACCATTTAGTAATGCAAATTTATGATAACTATTTATCTCATCCAATAATAACGATTATGATTAGGTTGATCTCCAGGCAACCACCTTTTACTAAAATAAAACACTAGACAAACAATAATATTTATATCAGTGAATATACATTTTGTTATATTTATTTTTATGTCCAAGAGCAATACTACTTTTTAAATGATGACTGGACTGTATTAATTTAAACCATCTGTTTCATAACCAATATGTAATATATTTTGTTCCATCTGCTCAAAACTCTCACAGGCAGTACAAACATTCTTTATAATTCCATTATCCTAATTTGATTTAAAAGGTATCTTTAGGACAAAATAACTATTTAAAGAACCACATAAATACATAAATACTTAATGAAAATATGTACACAAAGATGACATCATTTCACTAGAAAAGATTTTCAAGAAGTGAAGAAATTGTATTTCGTTTTTATTAAACCTTTGAATTAATAATGCAGATGAACTAGGTCAATAAAAATTAAACTCTGAGATAAAAAAAAAAAAACGGTTAAAAGGATTAATAAATGTTTTTATAGCCATTGATTTTAAGCAGTAAAAAATAATAATATATTATAGAATCAATAATTCATCACAATTATTACTGGAGGGATGATAAATTGCTTGAAATGATGAATTATGAAAGATCTTAAAACCATATTCTACGTGTTTAGTTATGGATATGTTTGTGCAGAGGTTTTTTTCTCAAACCTTTTTGTATTTATACACTTAGCTTATTTATAAATTTCTCATTATCTATAATATAAATTCTTGTGTAGTTTAATGTTAAACTATTAAATATTAATAACTGTTAACTGTTTAAATATTAATCAGATTGTTTATATTTATGTAGAATACACTGTTTATTTAGCAGATCCTTGATAAACCTAGCAAGATTGGTCCTACAACCACACGATAAGTAATATAATAACTACTTTAAAAATATTTTTAAATTTTCCTCTAGAAATAATTCAAAAATGCTATAAAACAAAACTAAAAACCAAAAATACTCATATAAATTAAAATTTCTCAACTTCATTGTACAGGAAAAACTTCTGATTTAATTCAGGACAGTGAATTCAATATCATATAATTATATGACAGTGATTTAAGATTATGAGAATTTACTTAAAATCAGAAGACTTTGATGTGCTGAAGAAACTAAGTTTTATTTCCTGATGATTTAATTTTTTATCACTGAGGTATTTCATCTTAATTTCTAGTATACAAAGTCAAAGAACTCCTCTTACCAAGAATTGTAGTTTCATTGACAGGAAATCAACACTATAGGTAGCTGAATGCTGGAATGTGAAATATTATAAAACAAAGAATATTTTTCTCTGTTCTGTCAGAAGCATGTTATGCAGACTGATTGATATTGGTTAGTGGGATTAAAGGACTAACCCAGAAGTGAATAACTTAGTTTCAGAGCTGCATTTCAAACTTAAATAAGTACAATATTAACAAAAAAAATATTCCAGTCAAATTAGTCATTTTTTTTTCAATGTTTTAATGCAAATACATGGTCCGTTTAAAAAATAAAAAAAAAATTATTTATTGAACATTTACTTTCTATACAATTAAATTCCTGCAAAATTTTCTCCTTTACTTTGAACATACTTTTCCCAATGTCCCTTCCATTTTGAGAAACAGCTCTGAATGCACTTTTCAAATTAGCTTTCATAGTGTTTTGCAAATTTTATTTTATGTCTCAAATCTCTTTTTTTTTAACAGCAGTTTTAATTGTACAATTTTTAAAAAAGTTAGCAGCTGGGTTGGGAGTGAATTTTTTTCTCAAAACTGGTAAATTAGCAACAATGCAAGGGCTGGCATATTGTCATGGTTAAGGATCCATGAGTTACTCCAAAATTCAGATGTCTTCTTCTTCACACATTTCTGGACACTTATGATAACTTCTAGATAGAACCAATCCTGTCTGTCGTGCAGGCAGAGACTCATTGTGAACCTATGAATTTCCTTTTTGACCTTTGATGTCAAAAAGACTGTTGACATCACCTTTGCGTTTGAAATACTTTTATGTGTCTTTTTAGTCTTGATGATGATTTTCTTATTTATTGTGATATTTGAAATTTCATTTTTACATGAATGTGTGCCAGCTCACTACTACTAGTCATAACATTCAAGCTACTATCTATCAGAACATTACTCTGCCTGTACTATTAGACCAGTTTTAATACCAGGCCAATACCACTGAGCCATAACATTTAAGTTACTTTGTATTAGAATATTACTCTCCCTGTACCTTTTTTTTTTTTTTTAACCTCTGGAACCACAATTAAGTATATCTTCAGAGGGATGAGATGAATGAATTGTAGCGTGTGTAAAAAATGCCATGCCTGACCGGGATTTGAATTCGGGATCTCTGGATGAAAAGCCGAGACACTACCACTCGGCCACAGAGGCCGGCACTCTCCCTGTACCTGTAATAGTTAATCTGTTACCTAAAAACCCTTCTGTTTCATCCCTGATTATTACTATTGATAAGAAGGTTTCATCATCACTTGCAAGATTAAAAAGTTCCTGACTGGTATCTACACAATTCTGTTTCTATTCTTCTGTCAAGAATTTTGAAATGAACTTATTGGCAAAATGATGAATTCTTAGCTTTTCAATTGGAATTTTATGTCATGAACCCACTGAAATTCCACCCTCTTCTACTGTCTCATGAAATATTAAATATTGATTTAATTACAGCAAACTGTTCACTTGTGCGATGTTGGATGTATCTGTTAATGTTGATGGCTTTCCTGAATGAGCGTTGTCATAAGTGGATTCTCAACCTCTTTTAAAATGTCTGAACTACTAATAAATTTGTTGTGAGGTTCGGAGGGTGCTTCTTGTAAGCCTCATGAACTATTTTGAGTGTTTTGGTAAAAATTTTGCCAAGCTTAATACAATTTTACTACATCTTTTTTGTTCATCTTAGTCAATCTTCACAAAAATCACAGAATGCATCAAATAACGCTTACTTCAAATAAACACTAACAAAACATTAATTGTCATAGACAGACGTAGGTGATGAGGGTTTGTTTGTTACTTTATATGGTATGCAGTGATGCTAACTGCACATCTCAAAATATATCTATAAGCATCATAGAAAGAATGTTTGCTTATTTTTTGAAGAGACCTCAAAATATGGCATACATATTGCACATAATTTAACAAATCTCAAATCTATGAGATGTGATTAATGTTTTGTTTGAGTAACAATAATCAAATGTACTTTAATTTTATAATACTTATGTTTTCCATGATGGTTGATTGGTTCCAGTGATGTTATTATTAAAATAATAATTTTAATATTCAAAACTATTATTCATTTTTAATGAAAAAAATCAAATCAAGTTGATAATGTTAAAATTATATATTTTTTTTACTTGACCATTAAATTTCAATTAGACAGTTCACTTCAATTGTAATTAAAATTTTATAATTTTTGTTAGTTTCTTTTTTATTGCCAGAAATTAACAAGATACTTCTGTAAATTTTTATATCTATAAAACATCAAAGAGGACTGAAAGATTTTATTCTTTGCAGAAAAAATCTGAACAAGAACTATTTATCCAAAAAGTTAAATTTTTTTTTGAACTTGGTATCCTGCTACAATAAATCCCTTTTTATTATTTTATATCATGTGTCAGGCTCTGTTACTCCCACCAGGCCCAAGGAAATAAACCTTCCATAGATAAATGTCAGCTCACTACCATCAAGTCATAATATTCAAGTTACTGTGTACTAGAACATTACTCTCTTTGTATTAATCATTTCATGTATTTGCCAGTGAGTTTGATGCTTAAATTCACTTCGTAATTAACATAAAAAAATGAAGGTTTTTTCTTTTAAGAAAAATTAAACTGATTAAAAAAGAAAAACATCTGTTTGAACTAACTTTAACTAAATCCCCAACTTTGTGTCACGTGAAAGGAGATGAAATATAATCTTTAAAAATATTGCCTGTTAATTTCTCAATTACTAATTTTTTTTAACTGTTCTCACTCATTTGGATGTTTTGAAAGTAAACAAAAATAATAAATGGAAAAATCTAAATACCAAAGTATGTAATTTGTCGATTCTATTTTTGTTAGTTATAAATACTGTTATATCCCAATTTTCTGTTGAAATTCTCTTTAAGTTATTATATCAAATTACTGTTTTAATTTGTATTTTATATATAATAAATTATGTTAATATAGTAGTTATTTTTCATAAATAAGTATAAGAATTATATAATCTACACACTTTACTGATTAAAGTACCTATTCTCTTAGCTGTCAATTTTTATTTTCATTAAAGCTCTAGTCCAGACTCCTAATGGTTAATAGAGTTTCAACTATATTTCCAACATTTGCTCAGAAATTTCTAAAAGAATACATTAAAAATAAGTCAGTAGAAATAAATATTACATAAAAATGATGATATATATATATTTAAATCCTATTACATAAACCATATAGTACAGAATGTTGAGATAAGACATCTCTTTCTTTAATTTTTCATGAAACCATTTTTGCAGAATCCTGCATTCTCAGACATAATAATTTTTTTTTCTTAACAAATTACAATCATGACTGAGAATGCAGGCTTCCATAAAAGTACTTTCATGAAAAATTAAAATAAGATGTCTTACCTTAATATTCAGTACTACATGATTTATTTAATTACAGAATTACAGTGGTTTATTTAATATTACAGAGGAATGGTATGACTAAAAAAAATTAATTTTAGAATTAAATATTCTCTCTCTGCACGCGCGCGCGTGTGTGTGTGTGTGTGAATAAAATAAAAAATTAACATGTATTAAAAAAATTAATGTAGGTTTAAAAAATAATAAAATTGTTTTTCATAAGATCAAGAACACAATACCATGCACCTATGTGGTATGTATCTTTGTATGTGGTGTTGTTAATTTTTAATTAATATTGAGTCTTAGGTAAGACAATAAATTACATCCCTAATGTTAGATTTAATAAATTTGATTTCACAAATCACCATTATTAAACAACAATGGTGATTCCACAAATCACCATTATTAAACAACAATGAATAATACTTTATTGCATTATGTTAGCAATTTGTCAGTGGCTAATACTAATAACATAGCAATCTGATAAAAAAAAAAGTTTAAGGTGGTGAATTATTGAATTTATAATGAAATGAAAAAAGTAATAATAAAATATTTATCACTTCATATATTAAATTAATGATTATAAATAAATGTTTTTAAAATAATATATACATATACATAAATATACAAATATAACAGATATCTTAACCTTATCGGAATATACATTCATAAAGAATGCATATATATACATATAAATATATATATATTTTTTATAATAATTTCCTTTCTTTTATCTTAAAGTTAATTGAAAGTCAGATTATACTTACAGAAATTTAATTTAAAATGTAAATTAGTTCTTTATAAACACTGACTAACTCTTTTGGTAACAAACCACACTTTTTTTTTATAAAAAAGATGTTGCCTGCAGTAAAATAAAATCAAATGACACAAATTTATTTAACAAGTGGAAATTATTTTAATCAGACAGAAATATTACTATTGCAAATATTTATATATTCAATAATTACAATTTATAAAATTAATGTCAATAAATTTCACATTATTATAGTATTTTGATAATCAGAAATGTACTTATTGAAAGAGTGCTTATATATACATTTACAATGCATATATATTACATTGTACTGTATTTATTTCACTTGCATTTAAATATTAGTTTACACTGTAAACTAGCTAGCTAGTAAATAGCTGAAACAATTGTGGTTTTCCATTTAAAAAAACTTGTTCAAAGCATAAACTATGAATTTATATTTTTATTCAGGAGTTAGTTAACGCATAATGAACTTTATTTTTGAAATACTGCTTGAACCATGCTGATTGATTATAATCAATATAATATGGGCTTTATTAATTCTTTTTTAGCTAAAATTAAATATTTTTGACTAGCTAGCTATGTACTCTGATAAAGAAATAAATGATCTATTAATTTATAAATGTTCATTTAGTACATATTAGCAGAGTTGGCTAGGCTTTTAATAATGGCAAATGGTAGTAAAGTTGAAGAACTAAACAACCTTTAAATCATAGATTATTTATTAATATGACTGCTATTTTGAAAATAACAATTCTTCAGTAATTTCTCTAAGGACACTAACACAATTACATGTTTTAAGGTAGACTGCTTAGTTGATAAAATTTATTGTGATCTGTCATTTGCTAATATTCAATTGTTTATGAGTTCAAATTTGTTAAATGAATGTGAGAATCATTATTATTAAACGAAAAAATGGGTTACAATGTATTTATTGGATTTTTAAAATGCAATAATGGCTGAAATTCTTTGATACAGGTGGAAAACCGATTAATTCATACACAGGCCTGTACTGAATTCCAAAAGCAGTTCTATGGTTACAAACATTACCAAAGGGATGACTGATAAAGAATGTTATGTTGTTACATATAATGTGTGTCAAAATTAGACAGCTGTTATGGAGTTATAGATCATTTATTGGTAAAATTTTAATGAGGTACTTTCAGTCACTCATTACTGAGCCCAGCCTTATTTCCATTTGTTAAAAAAAAAATCAATAATTTTTCAGTAGTATGTGATTCACAAATGATGAAACAAATTTGTGAATTTGTATGGCTGATGCCTTGATGTTAGTGGACATTAAGTAGCAACAGAAGTTATTACTAAAACACATAATTATTAAAAATGTTTCATTGTAATACTTTTATATTATTTTATGACAAATGATCTTTACTTTCAAGATGGTTTTAATATAAGACCAGCATAAATCTCCTTTTATAAGTATAAAAATACCAACTTATACTTAAGTCAAGAGCCATCCAGCATTCTCTAATTTCACAGCCATTTCCTACATTTACAGGATTAATGAAGAAGTTATAATATTATATGGAAGCTTTTCTTATCAAGAAGTTCATTAGTACTTCGCCGGTAAGAGTCCGGAGAACTGGAAGGCACGGCGAAGTCATCAAACTATGTTGACAGTTCATGACATGACCTAACCTAAAAGTGAAATGAAAATGGGAAAATAAAAACAAGCATGAAAACATTAAATTTCAATACAATTAGATTTGTAATAAAGAATACTTTCAAAAAATACCTCAAATTTTGTTAGATAACCCTTTTTCTTCCATATGATGAGCCACGGGACTCGGAATATATCCCTTTTTCCTCAAAAAGGTGAGTTAAGGAATCGCACTACTAGGTAACAGTACTTATTCCTCAAAAAAGTGGGTTTATGAATCATGCCACTAGATATCAGTACTTAACGTTGCCTTTGAATTTACGAATGACCTCGTAAAATATTCAATAAAGTACTTGAAATAATAAAATTTAAATGAAATATACTACTGTTTGTTTTAATAGTAAATGCTCTTATGTAAATGAAAGTACTGAAGATGAAACATTTTTTTTTTTAAATTTCCATCACTTTGTTAAAAAAGAAAAAAGTATTAGTTTACACATTTATACCAGCATGATTTCATTTATTAAACAATAAATCAATAGAATTGTATCATTTCTGTAAATGTGATGTGTTAATACATATATGTAATCATATAAATGAAATCAGACAGGTAAGAGTTTTGAAACAAAATTTTCCTATTTTTTTTTTTCTTATTAAACATTGTTTATTATCTATTGTATATTACATATATTTAACATGTATTTTTTTGCTAACAATATTTTAAATTAATATCAGATTTTGATAATATAAATGTAGTATCCCCTTTTTGATATCAGCATCATTTTACTAAAGACAGTTTTATTTACATTACAGAAATTTTTGTTTTTTGAGAGGAAGATATAATATCTGCAAGACTCTTACTATAAAATTCACAATTTCATTTTAATTTTTTTTGGGTAGGGTTTCACTTCCCTCACATTATATAATATTCAATGCTAACAAAAAATATTGACTAAATTTTTCATTTCTACAAGTTTCCACAGTTTTTAACAGAAAATCAAGCTTTCTAAATTATTATTCAATAAAAATAAAACAGGTAAATAAATAATTTATTTGCATTCGTTCATACATTATACGAATCTCATTATGTATAATGTCTATGAATAAAAAGGAACTATCTCCCATTTACCAAAAATGCCAAAGAAAACTGTGGGTAAACCTTAATCATAAATAAAAATTATAATTATTAATTATGGATAAATTATATATAATAATAGTGGAGTAAGAAAATAATATAAATGAATCCATTTATAATTCTTAATAGTTATTAAGTGTTATCACATTTTGTCACGCTGCTCAAAAACTTTTGTAATGTTTTAAAACATCTAATCCTATCAACAATTTATTTAAATATGTAAATCATTATACAATCTGAATAAAAGAAATTTCCCTGATAACAATTGTTGTAACATTTCAGTTTTAATTATTATAATACTTTCTTATTTTCGTAATCATGCAAAAGTATTTATTCATATTATATCTCTTTGTACGACTAGCATACTTGATCACAGCCTCATACTCAGATAAATCATTTAAAAAGTGAAAATTGTAAAACTTCAAGAACCCATTCATTTGACATCAAATTATAATAGTCACTGTATGACTTGGTCAAAACAAAATTATGTTATATGTTAATATGTGTAATATGCATGTGTCATAACATTCAAATTTAACAATGAAAACTCATATTCTAAAACTGAGTTGTTTTAAATAATATTCATAACTGAAAAATATTAATCTGTGTTCTTCAGGGTATTGCCAATCATGGATTTAATTTTACGTAGATTTACATGGTTTCAGATATTTTTAAAATTTTACATGGATTCTTAAAGGAAAAGTTATTTATTATTTGTTACTTGGAGCAAACAGCACACTAACACTGTATATTGCATTCTACTAAAGTGAAGTTTAAATTTGGACATGCATTTTATATTATGTAAACAAATGCTACTATATGTTTCCATAAAAATTTTGTAAGTTATTTATATAATAAAATCCTATTTTACATAATAATAAATTCTTTTGAAAAGTCACATCTTTGAAATAGACTTCAACAATAATGTTTATTATAGCATTTTGCATCCATTTTAATAATATTGCAATTTTTACTTATTTTATATAACTTACTATTATCACATTTATTTTTCATTACCTGAAACATTTTATTGATATTGTTTACCTCTTTATTTGAATATCTGTTCTATTTTTGTTTTTAAACTATTATTTTAATTTTAGTCGTTTAAGTATAAGAATAAAGCTTTCTTTTACAGTTCCCATCTGGAAATGACTAATCTTTCCTTTATTTGTAGATTATACTGACTTTTATGAACAAAAATTATATAAGGATAAATGCAGTTAAAAATAAACAAAAAAGAAAGACATGCAAAACAACAATTTTTGTTTCGATGAGATAATACCAGCTATGTATGTTGGAAACAATATTCCAGTAAGTTCACTATTTTGCTACTAAATGCCAATTCACTGGTAGCTACACTGGTTTAGTTTAAGAATTGCTCTTATCTGAATGAAGTTTTAGCTTGAGTTTAAGTTCTCAGCGAATTTTTGGGGTAAAGAAGTAAAACATTTTTAAAAGTATGATATTTTGTTTTATACGTGGGAAAAATCACAAAAACTTTACAAATGTATATAGCAACAAGCTATTAATAGAAATGTTTAAGTTATTTATAGTGCTATTATTATATAGGTTGTGGAGAACATTAATCAAGATGAAATAATCAAGGTATTTTTTTTCAACACAAAGGCTATTTTATAGCAGTCCTTTTAATTAAGTTTATCAAGAATGTCTTCTACAGTTTACAACCACCAGTAAAGTCTTTTATTTAATGGTTATAAAGATAAAGATGACACCAATAATCTAAAATTGTTATCAGATTACCATCTTATTTTACAAGATGAAAGTGAACACTACTCAAACTGTAAACATTAAGTTCTTCTATGCTATGTTTTTTAAAACTTACCTTTGTGTCAACTTCTGTGGAAGAGTGGTAGTATTTAGCCTTTTTCATACAGAAGGTTCTGAGTTCAAATGTTGGTCAGGTTTGACAATTATCAAATACTATAAAATGTATACTTTATCATTAATAGCTATTATGCAAAGTCTTTTTGAATAGTTACTTGAAAGAATAAATAAATTTATAAACAGAAAAATCTGTTACAGAAATTGAAAAACATCTTAACATTTCTATACATTTTATTTATTATAACCATTTGTGTAACTAAAGATATAGATAAAAGAGCTATTGTGTATAACGGCTAATTTATAATGACAGAATATGGTATTGATTGCTCCACAATAGTAGGAAATTTGCTTACAAAATGAAATATAGAATCTGCAAATAAATATTGGTAGAGATACACTATTATAAGTAAGCAAAAGGTACATACATACAATATGTTAGAAAGAAGATTTTTCAGGAATGTTTTGATCAGCTATGATCTTCTCTTACAATATAAATGTACATCACACCATGGTGCATCTTGTATTTAAAACGATTTAAATGCGTAATCAAAACATGATTAGGCATTTAATGATTGTTTTAAAATCAATTCTACTTTTATAGTTCTGTTTGTCTTCAAGAATGTTTCAACTATCCAATGAAATCATGATATTAAGAAAGTAGAGAATAGTTTAAATGTCTTATAAATAAACCATGTAATTATCAGTAGGAAAACATATTTTAACTAAGAGCTATTTATTCTTTCCTGTATAATAATTTTACAAGTAGTCATAGGTGAATGATTAAACCATGCAGGTTTAGTATTGGTAATTACATGAAATGTTTTAATAATGAAGAATATTTAATTAAGCACATACTTTAGTAAAAAAAAAAAAATAATTATCAACAAAAAATAATAAGAGTTACATTTACTTACACAGATTAAAAATACATATTTACATATATCTGCAGGCAACATAATTATGATGACTGTATAGGGAGACTAAACCATAATTGAAAAGAAAATGAAATTATGTGGTTTGGTGCTTGTATGATGCAGTCAGTCTCTGATCTGATTATATAAGTTGCTGCTTACATAATATGGCTGCTACCTTACACTTGGTGAAACACATGGAATTAAGTATAAGTGAATAGTGACAAAAGTGACAAACTGACACAGATATTTCACACTTAAAACTGGACAACATCCTGTTGATGCTGAAACAAAATCAAATTATTAATGCTTAATAATTGCAAACAAAAAAGTAAAATACATATTAAATAATTTCTATTTAAAAAAAAAAAAAAAAAGTAAGTAAGAAAGAAACAGAACATTGTTATATAATTTCATACAAGTAAAATACGCTAAGTATTATTACCATATGTTTAATTCTATTTCTTTAAATCTCTGTAGCATGATTAATTTTATACATTTTTTTATAATACAGCATTTGAATTACATAAATTCAAAAAAAACACTTGAATTTCATGATAGGAAGGTGCATAGTCTTGCATCCAGGAGTTTATCTTTACCAACTTGGGCCTTTTTTATATCTTCTCATGATTTCTTAATATTCTGAGGTAATCCCAGTGATTCAAAATTAGTTGAGGTAAAAACTCGTGATAGTATACCATCGATATCAAAAATTAAGTCTATATGATAAACCATATGCAGCTTGATCTACCAAGACTTTTGATCTTGACAAACTGATTACAATGAAAGTGTACTTTTGCAATCATAATGAATTAATAAACCTGCATTTATCACCATTTAATAATTGTTTTTTAAAAACGTTTCATTCTTGTAATATTACACAAATTTCTTGACAAATAACAAAGCAACTATTCATATAAACAATGTTGAATATTGCTAAACCCATATTTGCATGTGAAGAAACAGTTTAGCTCAACCAATAACCACAACTGATAGTATATTGCTACTCATGGTAGATTAGTTTTCAAAGAATATTACAAAGAATATTACACAATACCACATACAAATAATATTATGGATTTGTGCTGATACAATGTTTTAAAAGTTCTAGAACATTAACAAACGTAACAAATAATATCAACAAATAATAATTGGTATTCTTTTTTTGTGTACTTCCATATTTAAAAACTGAAATTGCTCTCTTAATGTACCACAGTTTAGTGACAGCACATATGTTTCTACAAAAACTCATCAATTGGTTTGGTCTTAGTCCTTTCAAACTTAAATTTACACAATTTAAAAAGATTTTTAGGGGGTTGCCATCTACCCTAGTCAGAAATTTTTTTTAGCCATATTGTCAAATGAATGTCAATTCTTAAAATTTTGTTGAAACCTTTATAAGTGGGAACTTTCCTCTTAATAAAATTTTAAAAATGTTTAGTTTAATGTTTTTCCAATTATTGTTATATTAGTTACGACAGAGGAGTAAAATTTCAAATCTGTCACATATTTTTTTTCAATATTCCAGCAAATAATATATTGAATAATAAATTTTTATGTATAAATTCATTTTATATTCAGTTTTGTAGCACTTGTTACTTATTGTATTTTATAATTATGTATATTCACATACTGACATATCAATGTATATATGTATCTATTACTTAATTCTGCAGTTCTGTATTTTCAAGTTGTAACCAAAATGGGTGTGGGTGACCTGATATAAGTCATTATTGAAACTGGCTAATTATAAAGATTACTACTAATAATAATGATAATTATTACTAATATTAATATATAACATCACATTATATTATGAGATGTTACATATAACATCTCATAAGGTTTGATTAAGATGTGAAGAGTGAAGTGATTTCCTGCAGGCTTCTTCATTAAGCCAAATATACTATTGCATATCAGCATGCTAAGCCCATGGAAATACAGGAAATTTTCAGCTCTACAAGTGATATCTAAACTCTGTTCACCACAGAGACTGGTTGTCTTTGTTGTAGAATGTCATAGAAAATGTCTCTGTCTCTGTCACAGAAAAAAAAAAGCCTAAGCAATGTAGTGAACTTAATTATAAATCAAATTTTGTCCCAAACCTTACTATTGCTTTAAGAATATTACTAACAATACCAAAAACTGTAGCAACTGGCGAATGGAGTTTCTATAAGTTAAAATTAAGAACTATTTATGTTCGATTACTACAGAAAATAGTCTTAATCGTTTGGCCATTTTGGCAGTTCAGCATGAAATGCTGATCAAATACATTTAAAAAATGTAATAAAAACGTTTGCAGAACTGAAAGTAAAAAAAAAGGTTTTTTTGTGATTTTAGCATTGTTGATATTATCTTGTTTTATTTTCAAAAAAATGGCATTTTGATTGTTTGTGTATAATAAACATTTTTAATAGCAATTTAAAAATGTAAAAAAATTATATGGTTAAAAATTTGTGGCTAGGTACAAATATTTCTTAACTAATTTATACTGTTTTGTATTGATTAATTTCTACTGTTTTGCTTGATTATCAATGTTATGTTATATGTTTATTTTTCAATATATGCTTTTATTAAAATTTAAATAAAATGATTTGATTTTTGTTAAAAATAAAAAATATGTACCTTTATACAAATATATATTCTTAAGAGGCGGCAATTTGTCTTTTTGTCCTGGGTGACGTAACCGCTAGAGCGGGCATTGTGGGTGGGGATCTAGGGAGACGAAACTTTTAATACAAATTATGGATTTTATAAACTCAAATTCTCGTTCGGTAAATCCGAACAACCTTGAGGATAAAAGCCCTCGTTCTAAAGTCTCTTCTCCTTTGACTTCATCATCAAAGAAAAAGAAAAGTGTAGATTTACTATTTGTGCTGATGGTTCAGTCAAGAGGAATTCCCTGAAGCAATAATTTTATTAGTAGGGGATTTCAATGCGCATAACTGACATTGGGGTTCACAAGATTAGAAGAGGGAATTTATATCAAACACCGAGCTAATACTGTTAAACAAAGGTATAGGAACCTTTTTTCAACATACGAAACGATGAAACTTCAGCGATAGGTTGTCGTTTTGCAGTCCGGTATTGTCGTTGTCGGCCTTGGATTGGAACGTTGATAAACATCTTCAAGGAAGTGGCCACTTTCAAATTATATTTAAAACAAATGTACAGAAAAAAGCTTCAAATTTTATTTCTTATGATGTTGTCTTAAACGTGCCGATTAGAATGGTTACACCAACAACGACGTTGTGTCAGTCAAACTGGAAACATTGATGAGGACGTAAAAGTAGCAACGTGAACAATTTTGAATTCAGTGGAGGAAAACATTCCTAAAACAGCCGCAAATTCGATGAAATCCACAGTAGCGTGATGGTTAGTAGAAGTAAGTATTGAGATTATTCGTGATTGGGTTTCAATTAACCACACTTCTCAGGAGTGGTCGACCTGAGATTGTACAAGACTACACTTCATTCGCATT
>JAAAKQ030415995.1:2754-24877 GCA_010016005.3 Zanna intricata
AAAGATGTGTACTTACATAACATAGTTGAAAAATAATTAAGTAAATATTTAATAATCACAATGCAACTAAAAATCAATGGTATGTCCAAATGAGGGCTTAAATGGTAGCTTAAACAATTCATTTAAATTTAAAACAACTAAATTAAAATAGTTTTGGATAATTAAATTAGTGTGATTTTTACTTGCAATAGATTTTATTTATTTACATTATTTTAAAAATCAAATTTATATTTTTATGCTAACATCAATCTTCCATTTTATATATAAGTAACAAAATTTTTTACACAAGAGTTAAGGCACAACTCAAAAATGAAAATATAAATAGATCTCTTATTATAAATAACTACTTTTACCAACCACAGCCAGAAATCCCTTTTGGCATGCCAGAAGGCAGAGGCAGATTTCACTGGTGCTAAGTAGAGGGGTAAAAAAGACTTCTATCTTGAAGTTAAGAAATACTTCAAATTTACTCAATATAACAATAGTTGCATGTGAAAAAAGTTTCACATGCTTATCATACTACAAGCTTCATCTTAAAATTCCAGCAACATTTTGGTCATCCCTTGCCATAAGGGTTGGTCATATCAGAAATTGTTTCAGATAAAAGTTTTAGGTAATGTAGAGGACTAATGATCTCTTTAAACCAATTTGATATTGTGCCTATTAAAGTAGGTAGGGTTTTTTTGTCTTTTGAAACTCCATTTTTTTCACTCCCTGGGCCAATGGTTGGTCAAAAAAATTTTAGGCTCTTATACAAAGAATAGTAGGAATTTTAAACAAATTCAATATTTTACTTAATAAGAAAGTTATAGCGATATTCTATTTTTTAAAAAAAGATCCCCCCCCATTTTCACCTCCATGGTCTGATTTTGCCCATTAACTCGACTGAGATTTTGGGTCTTTATATTTTATGTATCATTTGAAAATGATTGGCGCAAAATTATGGCAGTTACCGTGTCCACAAGAAAGTAAAATTTTATATATACATATTATAAAAATGAATATATAAAGTTTTGAAATGATGGTGGTTTTGGGGTCTGGGGGAAGTGAAACATGAAGATACATTAAAATTTTCCAGAAGTTAAATCATGGTATCCATTACAAGGTAGCTTTCTTATGAAATCTATCTTCAGTCATTTGACTGGTTTGATGCAGCTCTCCAAGATTCCCTATCTAGTGCTAGTCATCATTTCAGTATACCTCCTACATTTTACACCCCTAATAATTTGTTTTACATATTCCAAACGTTGCCTGCCTGCACAATTTTTCTCCATTTACCTGTCCCTCCAATATCAAAGCTATTATTCCAGGATGCCTCAATATGTGGCCTATAAGTCTGTCTCTTCTTTTAACTATATTTTTCCAAACGCTTCTTTCTTCAACGATTTGCCGCAACAACTCTTCATTTGTCACTTTATTCACCCATCTGATTTTTAATATTCTCCTGTAGCAGCACACTTCAAAAGCTTCTAATCTTTTCTTCTTGGGTACTCCGATTGTCCAAGTTTCACTTCCATATAAAGCTACGCTCTAAACACATAGTTTCAGAAATGTTTTTCTGACGTTTAAATTAATTTTTGATGTAAGCAAATTATATTTCTGACTGAAAGCTTGTTTCGCCTGTGCTATTTGGAATTTTATATCGCTCCTGCTTCATCCATCTTTAGTAATTCTACTTTCCAAATAACAAAGATCTTCTACCTCAGTAATCTTTTCTCTTTCCTATTTTTATATTCAGTGGTCCATACATATTATTTCTACTACATTTCATTACTTTTGTTTTGTTCTTGTTTATTTTCATGTGCAGTTTTTGTGTAGGACTTCATCCATGCCATTCAAAGTTTCTCTTAAATCTTTTTTACTCTCTGCTAGAATTACTATATCATCGGCAAATCGTAATATCTTTATCTTCTCACCTTGCACTGTTACTCTGGTTCTAAACTGTTCTTTAACATCATTAACTGCTAGTTCTATGTAAAGATTAAAAAGTAATAGGCACAAGGAACATCCTTGTCAGACTCTTTTTATTATGGCTTCTTTCTTATGTTTTCTGATTATTACTATTGCAGTTTGTTTCCTATAAATGTTAGTAATTGTTCTACCTGTATACTTGAAGCCTAAATTTTTTAAATGTTGGAAATTTTATTACTGTCTGTGTTATCAAATGCTTTTTCTAAATCTATAAATGCTATGAATGTCGGTTTGTTTTTCTTTTAAATTTCCTTCTACTATTAATCCGAGTGCTAAAATTGCTTCTCTTGTTCCTATACTTTTCCTGAAACCAAATTCTTCTAATCTTCTCCTAACACTTCTTCCACTCTCCTCTCAATTCTACCTAAAAGCCTGATATTTTCAATAATATCTGATGACTTAAAACAATGTAATTTTCATTATATTTTAACATATTTACTAAATTTGAAACTACTATACAAGTCCACAGATTTAAAACTCATACACTTCAACAGTATAAGAATCTATTTATACAAAATTTCACCCCAGCTACTTAGTAAACTGGTTGCAACAAGAGCTCTATTCCAGATATACTAGATTATTACAACATATTGTTCCATTTCTTGACAAATAAATATTTAATTTCAGGAGACATGTTACACAACAAATAAAGATTGCTGTTGATTGTATTTACAGAATTTTAAGCATCATGTGTCATTTGCTCCGATGACAAGTATTTTTTGTCATAATGAATGTTTTTTTCAAAAAAGATGTGTACACACACACAAAATACAAATATTAACTGAAAATCATAAAAACTTAATTACTTGGGTAATAGCTATCATTATATAGTAGTAAAAGAGAGGAAACTCAATCTTTCTTTGTTATTTTGTTCCCAGCTCTTTATTGTTTTGCCTCATTAATAAACAACCAGATCATTAGATAAATCAATGAAATATAAGAAAAGCTCTTAGTTACCCGGTATCGATTCCAAATTAGACATAGCTCTATCCTGTGAACGCATTAACTCTTGCAACATGGATGGATTTCTAGCAACTTCCATAGTCTGGCGTAATAAATCCGGATTATTTAACATGTGATTAATTTCTGGATGTCGCTGAAAAAATAAATACAATAAAAATTACAGGCAAGTAATTTTCAGTATACTTAAAATAAAACTTCTTTTATAAAAGCCTAGAAAAATTTATAAAGTGTGGAATTTAATTAAAAAAAAAAAAAAAAAAACTAATGCACTATTACTCTTAACAACTACTTCAAAAAATCTCTCAAATATAGATAGACTGACACACTACAAAAATTTAGCGTCAAGAACTCAATGAAAAATATTATCAGCCAAACACTGCTTAAACATTTGCTGTAAACTCTAATTATTAATGTTAATATGTTTTCTAAAATTGCACTACTATAATTACTTGCTACAAATTGATGATATATAAAAAGAAAAACACAACTACTTTTTAACAGATTTACAAATGGGAGCATTTTACACTCATTTTCAAAGATTCCATTCATTTTAAGTCCTCTTAACATGAACAAAATTTTTATCAATAAACTTACACTTTCTTAGAATTTTAAGGTCAGAAACGTACTGTTTTGATACTATTACTCAAGTGCATGTGGCTATAAAAGTAAAATTAATAAAAAATAAAGATCTTATACCAAAGTAAACTTCAAGCTTGGCAAATAAAACAAGGATGAACATGATATGAATTTTAACCGGAATAATATTTATGATATAGCCCACCCATTACAAGCTCATATTGAAAATATATGAGACAAAAGGTCAAAGGTTGATAAAATTCAAAGATATCTCTAACTTACCTAATGAGATATAAGTAACTGCACACGAATTCCAAAAAATGACCTCTTCAGATTCAGATACCTATGCTAGCTTTTTTAATATCATATCTACAGCCACGATTTACACACAAGTAAAAAGTTTAAGCAGATGACATGCTATCTTTTAAAAGATTACTTTTAAAAGAAAAACTTCTTTGGATCAGTTGAGGAACTAACTGTCTTATATTAAAAATCACATAGAACAAACAACAATAAGATAAATGTTGTGTGATTTCTATCTAAGAAAAAAGAGGCTAGGAGGAGTTTAAATATAGAGGAGAGTTAATACTGTTTTAATTCCAGATTCATATGAAACACAATAAGTGTTAAAATTTTTAAATTGTTCCTGACTCATTCAGTTTTGTGTGCCTCAAGAAACATCTTTAGCAACCAGCATAAACACAATGTTTGCTAGATTCAAGATTTGACAATTTAAAGAGAATGGACCTTGAAATTTCAGGAAAAAATAAAGAAAGGGATGAAATTGCAACAAATTGTTCATATGAAATTTAGTCAACAATATGCATTAAATAAATCATCAATGATCACCAATCTATATCACATTGCATCATGCAGCTTCACATCTACATCAATGAAAAGCCTGACCAGTTTTATCACTGTTTGGACACTTATTTACATTTAGAATGTGCACTTCATAAATTCAAAAATTTTCTCCTTATTTTCAGTCTCTTGCATTTACAAAATTGATTATAACTATATTTTGTAGCCCACATACACCAGAATGAATTTTAAATTCAAAGAGAATAAGCACAGTAAGTTAAAAAATATAAGTCTACTAATAATTTTAATAATTCATATAGTGTGTATATAATCACAGTATCATCCTAAAATACAATGTGTATCTGATAATCACATTAAAAAAGAATATTGTATGCAAAGTTTAATAATTACTGTTTGACAGTCATGCAAAAAATGTTTGTTATATTCCTAATATAATAATTTAATAAAAAAAATACCTCAATCAACTCTTGCATCTGTGGATTAGCCAAAATCAACTGTCTCATATTATTAGGATCGTTCATTAACTGTTGAACTAAGGGATTCTCCATAACTTGTCGTAACATTTCAGGATTGGTGAGCAATTCACGCTGCATCCTTTGTTGTAATTCCATAAAATTTGCTGAACCTAGCCCCAGATTTTCTAAACCAACTAGGCCTCCTAAAGAACCAAGTCCAAACGGCGTAGCAGCTATATCTGCTAGAAAAAAAAAAATTAATGATAATATAAAAATATTTACAAATTAGTTTCACTGGATTTAAATCAATAATAAAGCACACAGATATAGAAAGAAATTTAGAAACATTTCTTTCTGCAATATGTATTCATAAAGATACACAATAAATAAATACACCTAAACCACTATTGTACCAATGCACCAAAAGTACTTTCAAAGCCAAGATAAATGTTTATTCCAATGTTTATAATATAATATGTAAATATTTTTTTTGAAATAAATGGGCATTAAATTTTTAATTTCATGAAATATTAGGATGTGCACACGCACGCATGCACACACACACACACACGTACACACTAGCGTACTGAACTGTACATATCTACTTATGCAAATACTATACACTAGGCTATATCAGATTATGTGAATTTACATATTAACTTATTATCAAAATTTTTTTGATAACTTACTTATATTTATGTGACTACACAATTATGGTGAATTTTTACTTTCAGCAGTTACCTTTTCTAAAGTTTTTAAATAATTCACAACATTTAAAAAAAAAATGCTTATCTATTTAATTTAAATACAAGGGTATTAATAAATTAAGTTCCAGTGAAGTAAAAAAAAAAAATAAATAAATAGATTTACTGTAAAAAGTTGCATTCTTAGTTTATATTACTTCTCAACAAAGTTCCATTCAAATTCAAGTACGTCTTATCAGCTTGTCTATTCCTTCTTCAAAGACCAGCCCTGCCAAAGTATCCACTCATTCGTTGACCAATGCTTTTGATATATTCAGAAACCAGCCAATTTTTCAATTTTGTAAAGAGAAGAAAATCAGATGGTGCAATAATAGGGCTCCCTCTTAAAGAACGGAAAAAAAATCTTAGTACACCCTTAATACTAGTGATGGTTGAGGCCAAACAATGTCATGAAAAAACTGATCCCTTTGTTACCATCCCTTGTTGTTTATTCTTCATTGCTCTCTTAATTTTTGGCCTTGTTTTACAACAAATAGCTGTGGTGGTTACTGTTATAACAGATTTCACAAATTCTGCTAATGAAATCCTTCATGATCCCAAAACACAGTACCTACAATTTTTTGTTTGAATCTGTTTTTTGGGCTTATTCAGAGAGTGTGTGCTGTTGTCTGTTCTATCGTTTCAATATTGATAAACTGAATCCAAGTCTCGTCCCCTGTAACAATACTGTAAGTAATTTACTCCTTTATTTTGGTACGGCTGAAGAAAAGTCAATGCTATTCACATACTATTTATTTTATGGGCATCTGTAAGTTTTTATGGTACCCAGTGTACATACAAAAAACCTATCTCACTGTAAGAATTCTGTAAAGAATGGATCTTGAAATTTGACAAAAGTTTTCATAAGTACAGTAATTGTAAGCAGTATATATCATACAGCAATTTTAATTTTTCCAATTAAGACTCCCATTGAAATATGGCCCTTTTCTTTCCTTGTGCTCATTGTTTGCTTCCTTCTTCTGTACTGTTCTCTTACAGAATCATCTCTCATTACATTATTACTGTAAACTATGCACAGCCAACAGTTGGATCTTGACTCCAGAAGTTACTTCTGCTTACAGAAAACAAATGACCATAAATAGCTCGCAACTGGTGGAAGCTGCAACAATTACCTTCATATTTCATCACATAATACTGAGAAGTAGTGCAAAACAAAATGGCAACTGACTGTATGTGTGATGATACTTAAGCTTAGTTGACGCCTACTATACCTAGTTACGGCAGTTATTTTATACGGATTTGAATACTAGATTGTAGATATCAATCGATGTTCTTTGGAAGTTTGGTTTCAATGAACCATATATCTCAGCAATGGGTCAATCTGAGACTGTACAAGTCTAACATTTCATTTACATTCATACGTATCATCCTCATTCATCCTCTGAAGTAATACCTTACTGTGATTCTGCAGGCAAAACAGAAAAAAAAGAGACAGCCAATGTCTATTATGCATCCATTATATGTTGCTTTGGAAACCGGTTTCTTTGTAATGTCCTACTAGAGGTTAATTAATTAATGATCGCCGAACAACTTAAATGTTTTAACATTCACATAATAAAAATATCTTAATTCAGAGTTAAAAATTTCTTTACCTTATTTCAGATTTCTATTGTCTTCAAATTTGAAATTGTTTCTCAAATATAATGTGCTTAAAATCATTAATAATTAATCTTATGTCAATATTTTAAACGATTTCAGTTAACCAACGTCACCATCTATTTAAAAACTACGCTTTCATACCTCACTTCATCGTGAACATTCCTATACCCATAGTGAAATAAATATCTCTGCTTTACCCATCGCTGTAATAACCAAAAAATTTTACATAACTCAATTTTGACAGCATTAAAATCTTTGGCACCAGGGAATTAAATCTCCAAACAGTAATCTGGTGTACTACTAAACTTGTTATATGAATTTGTCATCAGTACAATACTTAGAAGAGTAATATGGAAATAATAACTATTCGTGTATCCTTACTAGCACATGTATATTTATTCAGCAAGATCTAAGTCACAAATCTGCTAATATAAGGGAGTTTTCATTAGGTTCTTTTCATTTCTGTTGTTTATGTGTATGTTTAAATGAATAAGAAAATAGACAATGCTATTACAGGTATTTGAGATGTGATTTCTTAATGCATGAAATAAGCAACCATGTGATATTTTCATCATGAAATCAAGTCTACAGATGTAATGACTTACTACTAGAGCGGTGAAGTGACAAAATTTAAATGCAGAAGGGTAAACTTCTATGATTTGTTTATAATGAATAAACAAACTGATTCCTACCTGTGTATCTATACTTAAGGTAACATAAAAGATTAATGATGGAAGATTTACGGCAATCAGAATAATGATTAGAAAAGATCTGTTACAATGTAAGTAAATAAAAATATAAAAGACAACTAGAAAAAAAATTCCTTGATGTAGGATGTGACAAAGTAAAAATAAATAAAACTGAAACTGATAAATGAAACTGTGAATATCATATACTCAACCAAAAATGCAACTTGACTATCTAATACCTAAATTTCTTTATACCACTATCATAGACAATAGTTCTATTGAAACAAATTTGGAAGATGTTGTGAAAATTGTAAACATACATAAATAAATGCAGCAAATAAAATTAAAAAAAGTGCAGTTACAGATTCATTTAGATAAATAATTACAGAAATCAAACATACTGATAATTGGCCAACAGCTAACATTTGAAAATATTTAGTTAACATAACAGAATTTATTTTATTAACAAATGGCCTTACTTTTTTAATAACCTACTTACAATGAGAATATTTTATATCATTCACTAACACTAAAAATATAGTTAAAATTTTTCAAACGTCTGCAAATAAGTCTATTAACAGTCCTACCTCCAATTCCTTTTATTATGTAACAATGAGAATACCTTACCATTCAAATATTTTAATAAACTGATTATTAAAATAAAATAAAATTAAAAGTAGACAAAAAACTAACGATTAAACCTATATTACTATGGGTTTTTGTTTATATTACTAAGTTTATCTAGAAAAAATGAATTAAAAAAATTCATTATCTCAAAAAAGAATTAATCTCCAATATGAGAAAAAAAACAACTTTAATTTTTACAGATTATTGGTATTTCAACATACTCCCCCCTCTATTCACACACTTTTTCCAGTAGTGTTTCCTCTTCATGAAGCAGTCCACAGTGTATATCTTCATTTTAAACAGCTTTAAGGTCTGTGATGAATTTGCTTCGATAGTCTCAAAAGAACGTCCTATCATCATGGATTTTAATTT
This sequence comes from Zanna intricata, assembly GCA_010016005.3. NCBI lineage: Eukaryota > Metazoa > Arthropoda > Insecta > Hemiptera > Fulgoridae > Zanna > Zanna intricata. The sequence goes on from JAAAKQ030415995.1 coordinate 11,593, forward strand.
TGGAAATAAGAAAATATTGCCAATAGTCAGGTATGGTGAGTAGGGAACCTGAGTGAGGAAAGTCATCTGATTTTTGGCATAAAACTGATGAATTGACAAAGCTGAGAGTGCGGATGCATCGTTGTGATGAAAGAAACATGAGATGTCTCGCTACAATGCTGATCACTTTTTGTGGATTTCTTCCACATGGACTGATATGCTTTTTTGGAAAGTGGATATCCTTTGCCGATCCATTGTGATAATTGAACTTTTGTTTCAATGTTGGAGGCATAAACCCAGCTTTCATCTCCTGTTATGACCATTTGTGTGAATATTTCGTCACTGGCTTGTTTAAGAAGTTGCTGACAAACATCCATTAGATGATATTTCTGTTGTTTGGTCATCAAACAAGGAACAAACTTTGCTGCGAATTAATTTACGTTCAATTTTTCAATCAAAATGTCTTGGCATGATCCCATTGAGATGCTAACCACTTTTGCAAGTTCTCTGACAGTCAATTGGCAATTTGCACACACCACATTATTGATTTTCTGAATAGGTGTCATCAGCCTGAAGTTGAAGGCCTTCCTGGTCGAGGGCCATCTTCAATTAACTGATGACCACTTTTAACCATTTGAAATATTGTGTACAATCCAGAGCATCGTCTCCGTAAGCTGTTTCAAAAGTTGAAACGTTTTTGTGAAAGTTTTCCCCAGTTAAAATAAAATTTTACATTGTATCATTGCTACTGAAAATCGCTTGTTACAAAAATCACAAACATTTAAATATGTTGCACTCAAATAATAATAATAATAATAATACGAAACTAAACAAGATATCAACAAATCAAGAACATGTGGTTACAAAGGAGGTTATGCTAAACACAATCCTGCCAATCGCATGTCACTAAATATCTCCAAAGGCATGCAATTAAAATATTCTGCTATTTTCTGAACAGAACTCATATATCTGGGCCCATCTAACAATGACTAAACAAAAAAAAGGAAACTGCTACCAAATGATTATATGTGATTTATTACGAGGCCTGACTGTCTAAACAATCATGACCGCAAAGACAATAAATTTTTCTAAGAACATGCAATTCATATAATGCTGTGCAAATTAATCAAAAACCCTATTTGTAGAGAGAAATTTAATTTTAACTGGCACAGTACAATTTTCAAGGCCACCTTTTTATTGATGATTTTGTAAACAGCTGTGCTCACAATTATTTGTCTTTTATAATTTTGTATGATGTTATATATATAATATTTTGTAGAGTTAATTAGATCTGTTTAACTTTTATAGTCTGTGGTCTAGATTTTTTTTACTATTGTGTAATCTTTTATTTTCATTTGTTTTAAATCTTGAAATGGAATTTAAACAAAAACAGACTAAAGTAATAACTCTATATGAACATTCTTTTATGTCTAAACACATAATTGTAGCATGATGCAGATCAAATTTAAAAGCTATCGATTCCATTATGTAACTGAAAAAGAGACATGTTATATTGAATAACAAAATAAAGGAAAGTGTAGAAAAAAAAAGATACTATGAGATGTCTTGCCAGCTAGATTATCTAAAGATAATCCAAAGGAAATCAAGCTCTGAACGTCAAAGGAAAATGGCCAGCTTCAGCAATGAAATTTACGATTCAACTATCAGTTAAAGGTTAGGTGAATAAAATCAGAAAGCACATCAACTGAGAAATAGCTCCTGGGCTAAGAAATCTGTAAATTGAGACTTTTGAAGATAGATGAAAATGAATTTCTCTGCAAAAAAAATACTCATTTCAATGTAGAATTGAAACATCAGCACAGCAATCTGTTCAAAGGCCAAATGAATATGTTTCTCTCAAATGCATTATTCAGTCATACATTATTATGGTAAAAAAAATTTTGAAATGTCTTTTTTCTGTTGAAGGCTTCTATGTCTTGTTCTTATCAATGATGAATACAGAAAAATATATAGGTGATTTTGAAAAACAGAGTTCTGTGCCTTTTGTGGAAAGCAAAAATTTATTATCCAGCAAGACTTAGTTTCCTGTCATTTATCAAAATAGCAAAAAAGGTTTATGAATGACATTAACATTTTTATTAGATCAGCCAGCCAGATTACTTGCCCAATCTAATCCTCCTAAGTATTTATGGACCATAGATGAGCCACAGAAAGGTAAACCACACATAAAAAGAAAACTATTAACAGTGCAATCAGTATAAGGTTTTGGGATGGCAATTTTATAAAGAACAATGAGTAAAACTAATTCAATCTATATGGCAAAAAGAGTGAAAGAAATAAAAAAAAAATTGTTAAAAATTTTGATTAATTTCCATAACACTACATATATTAAGAGATGCAAGATTCAAAATGAGTTACGAATGGTTTTAAGTTTTTTCATATTGGTCAGACCATGTAATGACATAATATGATGTCCAATAGTTAAATCATAAAGACACATCAATCTTGTACCCTAATGAAAAAAAATTGTGCTATCTCAAATAAGGAAAAAATCTTAAATATGGAAAACATTTTACAAAAGGATTTCTCTTGCATGCTAAAATTATAGTTCTACTTTATACAGTTTCCATTTCTCAGGAAATGCAAAAAAAATTTCATTAAAACTTGGATCTAGAACACCTATTTTTGAGCTGTAGCTTGTCAAACATTTTTCCACAATTTTGTAACAGATTCCAAAAATAAAATAAAAAGATATATAAAATTCTAAGAACTTAAATTATGGAATAAATTTAATGTTTTCACATACTTTCTGACAAAAAAATTTAATTAAAACAAATTCCAGGACTACCTAGTAATTTTTTTTAGAAAAGTAACAGAAAACCTAAGTGTCAAGCAACACAATTATTTAGATTTAATGTACAATAACTTCATTAAATTGCTGACAAAAAAATTAAATTTTGTAATAAATTTATTTATAAGGAAATCTAATTAAATGATATCAACTGAACATAAAGTGCTTAAGTTGTTTGACTTTTATTCAAAACAAAACAGTTCGAAACATCATAGAACTGATTAAAATTTTAAACAGAAACAAAAATAATTTCAATATTATAGAAATTTATTATTAAAATATTCTTCATCACTTTTTACAGAATATTCTGCTGTTAAGATTAAAAATTCCTTGGACAGCCCTTCATAATGTATCAGGATTGTTTCATATAATTCCAACTGCATTGAAAATTTTTGTCGAAGAATGAGAATAATTTAAACTATTATTGTAATAGAAAGATTGTAATGTTTTTATTTATTTTTAGATATTTTCCAACATTAAAATAATTCTTTTGTTGGATAAAATTATAGTACAGTATTTATGTTTCAGTCTGTTTTTAATAAGTCAAACGTCTGAAACACTTAGTGTTCAATTGGCATAATTTACATAGATTTTCAGATTTAAATTCCCTACGAATTTTATTTGTTTACTGACAATTTAATGAAACTCTTATTTATCATACATAAACAATTATTTTTTTGACCTCATTTTTTGCATTGCACAAAAATTACTAGATACAATTCTCGGACCTGTTTTATTCAATTTTTTCAGGTCATATAGGTTCCATGAATTTCTGAATTGCTTCATTTTATCTTTGAATACAAATCAGGGTGAAATTTTTGCAAGTATAATTAGAAAATAAAGAGTTTCCAATCTCATGTTTACATGAACTTTTATCTTTATTTTCACTGTCATAACGTGAAACTCATTCCATTTCTTTGCGAGACATCCAATAAACACAAAAAATTTATTTTTATTAACATAAAAACAAGTTACCTGGTGGACGCTGAGTTTGGCTACTCGTTATATTAGATGGTTCAGATGCTGCATTTGATTTAATAACAAGATGAACTGTCAAACCTTCTTTAATATTATGTGTCTGTAAATTTTCATGATCCTTCATAATTTTACCAGCAAAAATCAAACAAAGCCTTTCTGGTTCTGCACTAAACTCTTTAGCAATCAACTCTTTTAACTGTAAAAAAAAAAAAAAGTTATGTTGTATAACAAAATAATGTAATGTCATATAATAATTGATAAATAACAAATTTTCAACTTCCTGGACCATATATTATGGAATATATATATAAGAGTAGTTCATTACAATAACAAATGAATATAAACCAAAAATCAAAATATACTCATTAGCCCTCTGCAAGCTGTTGTAACAATAATATTAATTTAACCTGTACAATAAAATAATAGATTTAAAGTTATTTGAGATTTACCACCCAAGATTTATGAAGAGATGAATTAAACAAAGAAATGGGAACAAAACAAATACATAACATTTATATTTTAAAATACAAATAGTTAAAATGTTCGGTACTGATGAAATAAACCTAAGACAGGAATAAATTTGACATGGATCTCTACATACTATAAAGCTTCCTCTTTTAAATTTTCATCTGATTTAAATTTAATTCTAATTACTGAATATTCCAACAAGGGCTTTTCCAGAGAAAATCTGAATATAGTGAATCTGAACAAGGAAATTCAGTTAGGTGTCCATTTAAAATCAATCTGTCTATTTATAAATCTGTTTTCAATATTTTAAAAATCTTCATAGTGTTGTAATACATTGCATAATGACATTTCATATTGCACAACATATTTGGTGTACCCTCAACTGAGGGTCTAACTGACAATATAAAATTTTAGTCTGGTTAGGCTTCATTTTTACATACTGAGCAGTGGTCAGTACCATTACTATATAGTCCAGAACCAACACAACAAGCGTGTTTTCAAATGAGACAATCTATATTACCACTACATAACACCAAGGCTGAGTAAATGCCTAGCTGAGACTTGGTAGACTATTGGTGGTCCAATATTTTTCTGAACTTGTGAATCTATCCGCTTTTAACAGACTGATCTGTATTTGTTTAAATTCTAAGTCATACGCATTGTCAGCAGCCAGCAATTGTATCTACAACAGTGTTAACTTGCAGTTAGTAATCCTTGATGTGCACAGGTTTTATATGTTTATAATATTCATATATTTATTCATTAAAAAAATATATATTTAATTAATTTTAACTTGTACTTATTAATTCTGAATGAAAAATTAATAGAAATTATAAGGATATATACTTCTTAATACAGAACATTATGATATATGTAAATATTCACAGAATTTTCTATCATCAATCAAAACTTTAAAAATACCTCCTTCAGTTTTGCTTTAGAGGAAACAGTATGCACACTTTCTTCTTCATCCAAAGAAATTTAAATTATAGCCAAATATTCCCGTAAAGAAATTCACTGTAAATGTAACAACAAAAACTACACTGGTCATTTTTGTTTGGGAAGCACTTACTTTCACAGTAGTATAAAAATTGAGTCTACAGAAGGCCACATAACAGAATGGAACCTGTCTTAATTTAATTGAACCTTAATTTCCTACACAATTTTAGGGACGAGTGAGATTTTCTTTCGGAAACCTTAAAACATGTTGTAATGATACTTCAATTTTAAGAAATAAAATATTGCTCCCATCTGGGTAAAAATGCGTAAATCTCCAATGTAATCAAAGATTAATTCGCTAGCTGCCCAGAGGAGTCTAGTGTTTTCCTGATTGTAGATTTTCTTTTTCTCCCAATCCTCTTCGTTATGCTCAATTGTTTGTTCCATTTTGATTCTATGGTCAGAAGTGTGACTTTCAAAAGATCTGTGCTGAGAGTGCTAGGACCTAAACAGCCTAAACATCTAGCTAGGACCTAAACATCTTCAGTGTGATATGGATATGTTATAAGGAGCTGTCTGAAATGGAATAGGAACTGTGTTTTCAGTTTGCCTACGGCCAAAGAGCCAAATGGGTAAAACTACATCTTCTCAAACATAAACATGAATTCGATCTGATCAAAAAAAGGTTTTTTCTGTTCAGAGTTTACGCTGTCGAGATGAACTCGCTCACATCAGAAATGGATCCTTGCATTCTAGTGTGTAATACAAGGGCAGTTCGGAAAGTTTGCAGCCAAAAAAAGAAAACAACTGTCTGACCAATTTTTTTATTTTTAACATAGTCACCTTTAAAGAAATACATTTAGTCCATCACTTTTCCCGCTTATTTATTCCTTCAGTAAAATACAATTTCTCTGTCATATGACTTGAGTCATTTGAGGCAAATCCTCGGCTATCAAGACTTTAATCACACAGGGCTAAATCTAGTGAATATGGAGCATGTGGAATTAATAATAACTTTTTGCCTTGTTTTGACTGTTGCTTCATCTCAGGGCTGTAATAATGAATTCATGTTTCATAAACAGTAATGAAATGTCACAAAAATTCGGTTGAACATGTCCAAACATTGCTAAGAAATGTTCATTCAAGTGAATTTCTGGTTTATCAAACTTGGCAAACATTGTGCTGATAACTTTCTCATACCCAAATGCTTATGCAAGATGTTGTGAGTAAGGTCTACTGATATTTTTGCAACCTCTGCAACCTAGGGTATCTTCAATCAATGATCTTTTAAAACCAGATTATGGATTTTTGCAATGTTTCATCAGTCGTGGCAGTTGCAGGGCACCTTGATGAACAACGTTCATCATCAAAGATGGAGATTCAACCATGTTTGAAATCAGCTGCCCACTTTTTACCATTGAAAACAATGGAGAAGATTCAATTAATGTTGAACCTAACTCCATTTTTATATGTCACAAAAGGTTTATGATTTAAACCCTTCACAACAAAATTTATTACTGCTCAAATTTCCATTTTATCCATTTTGTACAAAACAACACTCACCTACTACCTCTTTAACCAACACCACAATTAAATAACTAAGAAGACATGTTGGCAATTGTTTAGTATGTCATTTAGTGAATATAATATTAACTACAAATCGCCAATTGGACTTATTAGCAGTATCTATGTTATCAGGCCTCAAACTTTCCAAACTGCACTTGTATGTTAAGTGCACTTTAAGTATTACCCTGGTGTGGTTTCCTCCATAGGAAACCACATTTGAGGCGCTGGCATAAAGACTGAGTCCCAGCCCCTGGGGTGGAGTCAAAGTTGACCACATTGACTTTGGCCTCCTGCCTCAAAGGTTTAAGGCAGATGTGTTAAAAGATCCGAATTGGTGGACTGACCTGTCGTGCTGCTGCTGGATGAGGACGCCCACTAGATGGACAACCCCCAGGCTGTGCTATGCTTCATTGTGGGTGAACAATGAAGCATAACACAGCCTGAGGGTTAAGGGAAAAAACATATTTCTGTTACCAAGTATATAATACAGACATTTAACTATAAGAGGTTTTTTTCTTAGAAATTGGAATACACAAGTCACTTTCTGTTAGGCACCCAACCCTGTAAGAATCCCAAGTGATCACACAAAGCTTATACTCTGTTAACTTTAAGAAAAATTGCAATCCATTCCAATTATACCCGATTGGGAAAACATTTGAAGGCAGTTTGGCAAGAGAGTTACCTGGTACAGTTTTGTTAAATCAAGATGCATTAAAGATAATAAATTAATATATTATTAAACAAACACTGCTATTTGTTTTATTTTGTATTTTAGATTTAGTTTTACTGTTTTTTGTATAATAAATTTCTCTATCACGTTTTTTAATCCACTAATTTTTTTGTGACTGTAGGTAGTTAGAATTGAAATATACTGTAATATTATATTTTGTGGGGAAAATTTATATCTCAGGTTCAGATAGAGGAATCACATTAATATTTGGTAGACGTCTGAGTAATAATGTTTTCAAATTAGCAAAAAATCAGGACTTAAAATACCTTTGCAAATTGCAAAATGGTGTCACAATGTTTATTTTCTCCATAAATATTAGTTTTATGAAAATGTATGTTTTTTCTATAATATTAAGCCATTTATTTTGAACAAAATACATTTTATTTTTTAAAATCAGTTAACAAATGGCCAACTTATAGCAAAAAATTGATGTAATTTCATGTCCGTCTTGGTGTTTAATTTTGTGTTAATTCTAATTTTGTAAATAAGTATCAAATTAAGCAATAACTTCTCATAACAAAATTTCAATAGTAAATAATAATAAACAAATTGATATTAATTTTTCACTTTTGAATAATTTTTACATGACTACTATTGCTGATCATGTTAAAAATGCAATGCACATTATTTAAAAATAAAAGTATGATTTTAAAGTAATTTAAAGTCATTATTTACTTGTGAGTATTTGTTTAACATTCAGTGTCACTGGTTTATTTTTTAAGTTTTCTTTTTTTATCATCATGGAGTTTGAATATTCGTTTGCGGAAATTTATGACATACATTCATTTAATGTGTGGTTTAGCAAACTGCAACAGGGCAGAAGTAAAAAGTTTGAATGAAAGCAGGTTTCCTAACAGATGTGTGCCAAATGAAAAAAATGTTTGAAAGATTTCAGATATGGTTAGGGAAACAGGTACATTTACAACAGGGAATCATGACTGTGGCAGACCAAAGATTACTATGGCTACTGAACTGTAAGAAAGTGGTCAAAATCATGTGAAAGAATCCCCTGATACAAGTAAACGTTCTCTGGCAATACAAGAAGGCGTGGGCCATGTGACTAAGGGTGGATTTTAAATAGTAACTGTCTTTACCCTTATCACTTGCAGCGTGTACAGGGGATGACTACCAATGATTTTCCACAAAGAATGGGTTTCTGTAACTGGTTTTGAAGAACATTGATTAAACACCCTTTATTTTCAGCAAGAATTCTGTTCACAGATGAAGCTTCTTTTAATGTGAATGCTGTTCTCAAAACTATCGCAACCAACATATCTGGAGCGATGAGAATCCTCATGGTACCTTCCAAAATAGTTATCATCCAAGATTATTCCTGAACATATGGGGAAGTATTTTTAATGACTATCTTTTGGGTGCTCTTATTCTACCAAATCGTTTAAATGGAAAAAAATTATTTTACTCATTTGACCAAAAATCTTCTACATTTGTTGGAAGACCTACCTCTACAACTAAGAGAAAATATGTGGTTTCACCACGATGGAGTTCCAGCAGATTTCAGTCAGTTGGTATCAGATTTCCTACATGAAACTTTGCATGAAAAATAGATAGGCTGCAAAGGATCATTTGGTGTGTATTAAATATTCCATGAAATATTTTACTTCCAAAATCTTGTATGAATATCTGACATAGTAGCAGATATATGTGATCTGCAATCAGTAAGGATTCTGCTTGTAAAGTAATTTTTGAAGGCATGTATTTTTTATAATAATAGAGTATTTATAATAGAGTATGATAGATACATCATAACATAACTTTTTTGTTATATAGTATTTAAATGTTAGATTCATTTTTATTCTAAGTATCCTATCTATGAAATATGAAAGTGATGTTTTAAAATTTATTTAGTCTTAGTGAATTATCTATGTTATTTAATTTTGGAAGAAGTGAGTTTTGAGGATAATGGTATGTGGGGATGATAAAATCTTGAATGGTAATTTAATTTATTATAATTAAATATTGGGTTGATAAATCTTTTACAATTCTTAAGTATCTGTTTGTTGGATTCTTTTTTTTTTTTTAATTCACTTCCCTCAATGTTACTATTCATAAGTTTTTGTATCTGTCTTTTTGCATAATAATTAATCCATTATTCTTATCTGATTTTGGTTCTTTTCAGAATCTAACAGCCACTTTTTTTCAATTTTTTCTTCCAAATCAATGGGTATTTGGAGATACTTGCAGAAAAATTATAATCTAACCAAACGTGATCTATGCTCACTAACCTAGTTTTTATTTCTACTCAAAGATTTTCAAATATGCGTCTTCCAAATGTGCCTGAGAGAGGTCCAATATAAGCATTATTGCTTATAATTATAATCTCTCTTTTTTTTTTTTTTAGCTATCGTTAAGGTATTACTTCACAGGATGAATAAGGATAATATGTATAAATGTGAATGAAGTTCACAAACAATCTCAGGCCAACCACTCCTGAGAAGTGTGGTAATAAATAATCTAATCAAACTTAACCTACGCTTGCTAGTTAGTGAGCCAAGCGAGTATCCTTTAGTATTATAACCCCATACTTTGTAATCATTTGTTTAGCATTTATGTTCTTTTTTTTTATATTATGACTAATTACAATTCTTATCCAACCTATCCATTCTATTAATATTACATTCAGTATCAATTGTAAAGCTCTTATATACATTACACTTAATATCTCGGTTAAATTAAATCTGAAAGTTTTTGTAATTATCAATTTTTCTTTATTATCAAAAAATATAATAATCAAATTTTTAAATATTATTATTTGATTCTAATTCATATTTTTGATGATATAACTGTTTTGAGTATTAATTCTTTAAAAACCTCTTTAAACTTAAAACCAACTGAAGATAGCAGAATATTGCAAAAATTTATTGAATTTTAATAAGTTAAGTTTAACTTATCTATTTTAATGTGTTTATTTTATGTAATACACGTATACACACACACAAAATTCAACAATTCACCATAGTACAGAACCAAATAAGAGGTTTATTTTTAATAGTATACTTTTTAATATTCTAGTTTTAGTATTTTTAATACGCTTTCTTTATTTTTTCATTTTTATTATTCTCCCTCATGTATCATAGAATTCTTCACCAGATGATTAAAACGTCAAAATTACACATCAAAATAGCTAAGTTATTACATATATAAAATACATACAGTCAAATAATTAAACTTTTTTTACATCTTTGTAGCTTTTTTTTTTTTTTTATTTTTTTTTCTTTCCAGGGTGAACAATACTATGGTGTTATTATCACCCGGATAGAGTGCCAATTGGTAATTTAAAAAATTAAAAGAATATTAAAAACATTAAAATTAAAGCAAACAAAAAAATAAGTAAAATAAAATTACTAATTTTATTAAAACCTTATACCTAATATCACACAAGATAAAATTAAAATGTTAAAACTAAAACTAGATTAAAATAAAATAAAACTTAAAGCTAATATCACAGATAAACTAAGTTAAAACTTAATAATATTGCAGTACATATTTAATAAAGTAAAAAAAAAACCTAAATATAAGTAATGTTAAAAATCAGTGGTAGCGTCTCAGTCTTTCATCTGGAGATCCCGGGTTTGAATCCCAGTCAGGCATGGCATTTTTCACACACACTACAATTCATTCATCTCATCCCTCTGAAGATATACTTCATTGTGGTTCCAGAAGTTAAACAAAAAAACAAAGGCCCCTTAACAAATAACAAAAAAGGAAAAAAAACAAATATCTTAGATTTTATTAAAAAAATTTATGTCACAGGAATATCACAACCCTATCTATCATCACAGTACCATCGTTTTTTAGGATCTGGCAGATACATCTTTGTAGCTGGCCACTAAATACAACACTGTACTAATTTAATATAAAGTTTAACTAATATTGCCAAACTGCTGCTATCTATAGCACCTTTGATAACAACACCATTACCAAACTTTGCCTGCAGATTGATTAGGCTGAATTTCCCTTTATATTTATAAATATAGTATTTTTCCAAAATGTCCAATTTTTATTATTATCACTTTCTTTTATAATTTCTATTATTTTCAAGTTAGTTCTACGTCAGTAATAGAGCATTTATTTATTATTAGATGGTCTGCAACATTAGAAAAACCTAATTTATTGTTTATATAATATCTAAAATGTTCTTAAAACCTTGCCTTAAATGATCTATTAGTTTTCCCAATTTAAAATTTTATCGCAATCATTACATGATATTTTATAAACCCCACATAAATTATTAAAATCATTATTATCGTTATGGTTCTTTAAATGTCTCACATTATATAGTTTTTTTGGCTTACAATGCTGGTTTATATTCTTCATCATTATAAACACGTTAATTAAATTTTCAATAATATTATTAGTATAAGAGCATTTTATACAGATATTAATCAAAGCTAATTTATATTATTTATAGGTTTCAATGTTGTTACATTAATAGTTTTTAAATTTTGTTTTCTATAATGTTGTCAATTAACAAGGTTTTATATCTATTTTTTACAGCAATAGACTTTACAATTTATTACATTTAATTTTTCTTTGTTACGTAATATGTCGCTATATAATATTTATGAATATATTCATCTTGTGTGAGGATCCAATTTCCTATTAATAGTTACTTTGTTTGCTGTAGGTTTCCAATATACTGATGTTACAATTTGAGTCTTTTTATTGAACTCTATATTAATATTTAAAAAACTTATTTTTCTGCGATTACCTGTTTCAAACATAAGTTTTAAATTATCGGATAGAAATTGAGTTTTTTCAATATGATAAAATGTTCATCATTGTAAGTATAACCAAAACAACATATCAACATATTGAATCCATATTAGGATTTTGTGTATACGAAAAACTATTTTATTTTTAAATTCTTGTAAATAAATTTCAGGGAATCCCATGATAAAGTATTCGCTTGCGTGTAATATACGTTATTAAATTCAAAATAATTCTGTTGAACTATGTTCCTAATAATACTACTACTAATAATAATATTATCAATTAATTTTGGGTCCTCATTATTATTTCTTAATTTATTTTTTTAATGCAAATTGTATGATAAATCGGAATATCAGGTTACATGTTGGTTATGTCATGGCTTTACAACTCTAATTTTTTATTTATTATCAAATTGTTTAATCTATTAACAAATTCATACCCATTTTTTATATTACATTTATATGATAAATCAATCTTACATCTAATTAACTTATCAATTATTTTTGTAAAAAAAAAATAAAAAGGAGCAAATTTCAAGTTAATTAATGGATGCATTGGGTTACCTTGCTAGAGTATTTTAGGAAGACCAGCAAGTCTGGGGGCAATGGTTTAAATGAATATAATCTAGTGATTTCTCAATTTATTATCATAATAAAAAATTACCTTATATTTTGTTATTAAATTTTTTGTAATCTTTAAAAATTTCTTCGCTGGGTCTTTTATTTGTTTTAAATTATGATCAATTATATACTTTTCCATTAAATTATTATATTCTTTTATAATAACTGGTGTATTTGTTTTATTTTATTTTAGTATAACATTGTTATTTTCTTTTAATTTATCTTTTAAATTAATTTTTTTTTTAAATCTTATTTTCATTATTAATTTTTATTTCAATCAAATTACCTTTTTTTTTTCTTTGTCTGTTTAGCCTCCGGAACTACCGTAAGGTATTACTTCGGAGGATGAATTAGGATGATGTGTATGATTGTGAATGAAGTGTAGGTTTGTACAATCTCAGGTCGACCACTCCTGAGAAGTGTGGTTAATTGAAACCCAACCACCAAAGAACACCGGTATCC
>JAAAKQ030416106.1:0-24876 GCA_010016005.3 Zanna intricata
GAGTAATAGAAGTTATTTTTGAAATCAGCGTACCTTAAAACATATAATTCAGCAAAAATATCTCATGCAGCTGAAAAATTTTTTTTTTTTGCAGACCTGTGCAATTGTCCAGAACATCTGTATGTAGAACAGTTCACTAGTGAAGATGGAAAAATAACTCGATGAAATTGAAGTAAGAGTAAAGAATGTAAAGCATAAAGAAGCTTTAAAATGTTTTAACACTTGTATTCAGCAGGCAATACAGATCAACATCCACCGTATAAACTACTTTTATTGGCTCAAATGTGAAAAGACACAGTAGAAAAATCACTAACTAATGAAACATACAAAAATGAACTTTTTAAAAATAAGTAATAATAAAATTCATTTTTAGGAAGTAAATATAAATACAGTAATAAAAGTGTTGTTTGTGTACTAAAGGGAATTTCAGCACTAATTTGATTTATAAATTCGCCTCGATACCCTATCCTGTATCTTTTAAGTTGAACCCTTGATAATTCAAATATTTTGTAATCTAGCAGCCATGGATTTTATTAGTTTGGATTAAACAGGGACTTCTAAATTTAGTTTTACAACATAGAAATTAGAAGAAAACAAATTTGACCTTTAAAATATTTGAGTTATTAAAAAAAAATAACATATTTCCATGACGTTAAAGAATATTATGAAAATCTAGAGGTGGAGATACTTCACAATACTGAAATCTAAGCACATTAGTATCACCTGTACTTTTAAATATGATACCTAATATAACTTCACAATTATTAGCCTGAAAATAATTAAGTGAATAATCTACTTGGCTTACTTTCCTGATTTTTTTTCTAAAATTCACATTTTCATAAGAAAAATTTAAAATACTCTTCCATGATAATGGTGGATTTTATTCAAAAGTAACATGAACATTGGTCAGTGCAAAATAATAAACTGTTTTATGAGTTAAAAACTAAATCAAAGGTTAAAATAAAGGAAAAAAGAAAAAATCCAGAAAATGGTATAGTACCTTTTATCTACAAAAGTTTATTTTGTAAAAAGCTTTAAAAAATCCCAATTTGAAATTTTACAAAGGAAAATGATTTTTCAATGAGTAGATTTTGTATTTTTACTCTCAGCCAAAATCAGGGCTATATTATGTGCCAGGTTACTAAGTCACAAAGGGCAATGAGAGATCTAATGCACTAGTTAAAATAAAAAGAGTATATTTCCTCTACACAAATCCAGAGGTTGTTGTGGAATTAACATGATTTCAATTTTTAACTTTGCACATAATGAACACACTCAAATTTTTATAATACCTGGGACAAATTCTGGGGAAACCTTACAAATCCATCAGACCGAAGATATTTACATATATAAACATAAAATCAGTTAACATCAATAAAAGAACCTGTATAAGAACCTAGTGAGATAAAAATAAAAACATCACACAAACTGTTTTGTTTTTTTAAACACATTAGTTAAAAATTGCATTTAAATACAAGTATTCCTTGTTATGCATTTAAAATGTTAAAAAAAAAAATGTGTTGTAGGTAAAGTTTACCTCTGTGGGGATAAATGTGTTCATATATAGATTTACTCTTAAGCCTCTTGTTGGATTGGAATCAGACTGAATGTAGCATTCTAAAATCTGAGGCCCTAAAAAGAAAGCATTTACAATTGTTTTTCTGGTTGTAACTCCTAGGGTTCAACAGATAGGCTACTCTAATTTTTGAGGAATGGTTGTTTATGCGTTAAGCATGACTGTTATGTATAATTATTTATAGGATACAACAAAATTTTGTTAATGTAATTTTAACTATTATTTAATAACATAAATTTCATTTTAAAAATGATTGGATACCAAACTACCTTAAAGTTCACAACAGATGCTGAAAGTGAATTCCTCTAAGCTGGATAAAGGTTCTCATGAATTTCATGGCATTTACAGCCACTTTTGTAGTATTTGAAATCTCATTTTCAATTTTAGTTTTCAGGTTTTGCATGCTTATGAGAATGTTCTGAAAAACAGCACTTTAGAATAAAATGCAAGTTAAAATTTGGTGGTGTAAGAAATATTTGGCAGCCACAATTCTTTTGGAAATCCAACTATAGCCAAATAAGAATATGACTTCTGTTAGCAGTATAACAGTCTTAATTTGGATATTATATGAGATAATAGCTAGCTTTCTGCATACTATTATTTCTGTAGCTATTATTCAATGCAAACTCTTGATAGTACTAAATGCAGTACATGAGGTAGGAGAGCAGATTTGGACAGACTACTCACTAGCCCATTACATTGTCACTTACAAGATGAGATTGCCATTTTGTATATGAATGCTACTATCCTGGGCAGGATAATATAATGTATGGACCAGTTTTTAAGCCTACTAACTAGCCTGGTTACTATTATTCAAATATAAACCAGCTTTTACTCAAACCAATGTTCTTATTTGTTTTCCATATAATAAATTATTGGATTAAACTAATTTACAATTTATAACAAACAAAATAAATAATAATAATAAAGAAACTATTACATAGTGGCTTGAGATTTCACACCAAATATAATAAATAAGAATTTACTAATAATCTTTTATTTTGTGAAAACTGAGAACTTTCACCATTCTATATTCAGTTAACTCAAATCCTCTAACTTAATTAGATTTACATCAACAAAAGATAATAATAATACTATAAAACACTTTTAATGATCTGATCCTTTTAATTTGTACTAATGTAATGCATAACTTTATTACAAAGTGAAAGTAATAGCTGTTGAAAGTTCAATCTGTAAAGGTAAGAGGTTTCTCGGTGAACAAATCTGCACTTGAAAATCTGAATATGGATTGTAAAGTATCATGAAATTTGTAAACATATTTATGCTTGTCTAATGCTTAACAATTAACCAACATAAGACATAAATGATGATGAAACAAAGCATGGTAAACTACTTCTAGTATAGAATATATGAAAATACTCTACTACAAACATGTCAAACTGTCATGTGACAGAAAAGCAAACAATAGCTGAAAATATTCTCATGTTTGCTTGTAATACAATAGAGAAGGTAGTTCACAGCTGAAAAAATTAAAACATCTACCCAATGGAACTACAACTAGATCTAAACTACAATTAAATAAAACTGAGGATATATTTGCAACAATAGAAAAAATAAAATGCTAACATGGGTTTGAAAGCAACCAACAGATACTTAGAAATATTCCAACAACTTATAAGAGTATTCAAATATCAGATGCAATTTAATTGAGTTAATTAATGTAAAATCGATACAATCGTTAATTATGTCTACATTTAATAAAATTCAGGAGTATTCTGCTTTCATAATAAACAATAAAATCAGTATTGCAACAGGAAAATAAGAAAAACTCAATCTTACAATCAAAACAAATATTATTTATTCATATAATTTTGCATAATGGGTAAAAATTATACATCGGGTGTAAACCGCAATCAACAAATAAGCAATTATCAATAAGTAATTACAACATAACTTTTTAATTTACAGTAAAAATTATCTATACTATCTTCTTGAGTAAATTATATATATTATTTATAATATTACAATTCAATGTGAGTGATCTGTACATACAAATTTTATACAAAATAATTAATACTTATAAAGCAACCACTTAAAGTAATTGTTACAAAAAAAATCCCCTAGATATCAGTGTCAACAAGACAGATTAAAGCCCTTTAGAAGATTCAATGATGTAATTAATTTCTTTAATAGTTATTGTTTTTGACAGATATAATAATAAAAATAATTCACATCATTAACATTTCTAATAATTATTACTGTTCATAAAAAAAAATTATACTGATACTCTTCAGCATGTTGAGAAGAAAAATAGAGATATCAGTGTCTAATAAGACAGAATAAGGCAAGAAATAAATACCCTCCTAGAAGATTCAAGTATGTAATCGATTCCTTTAATAATAATTAACTTATGGTGAAAAAAAATCACAGTAACAGATTTTGATATATATATAATAATAAATACAGATCATTAATGTTTTTAATAATTATTGTTAATAAAAAAAGAGAATGATATTCTTCATTGTGATGTAACAAAATTTTATAAAAAAAATACTCTTCCTTTGTAACATAAAATAACTCCTTCATTAACATCTTAAATTAACAAACTATAATAACAGAAATAATAAAAAGGAATTCTTTTTAACATTTTTAATAACTAATTACTTACATGAAAACAGTGCTAGTAACAACAGAGATAAAATGTTTGCTTTTTTTTAAATTTTTATTAACAAATTAACTATATGAAAAAAATGATCAATATTGAAAGACAACAGAAGTAAAAAAAAAAAATAAACAAAAAAACAATTACTTCAAGATATGACTTATCCAATTAAATTAATATTAAAGTCAAAACAAAAGAACATGAAATATGTAACTTTTAGATATATTTTACCTAAATAAATAAAATATCACAATTTTTCCCCTAATAGCAAATACATGTTTATTTTATTTTACAAAATTTATTATTGATATTATTATGAAACAAATTATAATTTGATTTATTATAGAAAGAAAAAATGGCTACAATAATTAAACATTAAATGTTTACATTTAGTACAATATCTTAACAATACATAATTTTTAAATGTCTGTATTATATGTTAAACATTAAATACATACGTACAATACATACATATATATATATATAAACTAGAATTTACATTATTTCATACTTTTATTATTTAACCAACTATTACTTAATTTTGAATACAATATATATATATATATATATATATATGTGTGTATGTATAATATTAATACTTACATCAAAATGCAAATTAGGTGATAATAAGTAATTTATATAAATGTAATGTAGCAATAAGTTCATCGTGTAAAAAAGTAGTGTCATCTGTTCTTTACACATTTATGATATCACATGTTTCATGGTATCCAGTTACCTGGAAGTGGATGGCCCCCCAAAAATGTCACGGTCATCATTGTTTTCTTCTGTCTGGTGGCATGAGGTATTAGTCTTTTTTAAATTGTCAAGATATTCTTGCTGTGATGTCGCCAATACTTGGGCAAGTATTCCTGCATCTTCCCATTCTGATAATCCTGTTAAATACCATAAAAATTTCTATATAAATGAAATATATAACACCAAACCCAATATTCTACTGGAGACTAAATTCAAAAATTAACATCTTTTAATAAAATATCTACCAGTATGAAAACTGGATGACATTTACCGTTTAACAGTAATGATTATTGATGTGCAATAATTCATTTCTTTTTGTCTTTAGTACTCGCACCAAACTTTCCATAATACATTAGTTTACATTAGTACAAATTGTATGTTGATATAAAATTACTACTATGTTTTTAATTAATTAATGTATTTAAATAATATACAATCTTAATTAAAGTTTGCAGCTTTATTTCATAATACAAAAAATTCTTTCTTACTATTAAGGAAAAAAATCAAAGTTGGGAATTTATATAGTATCTAACTTAGTTATTTACTTTATACATAAAATCCTATGAAAATTACAGGTTTGTATACAATATTCTAATTATACTATTTCAATAAATAGTTAAACTCTTAGCAACAATAGTTAATAACAGTTTTTCTTGTTTATATTCATCAATTTATAATGAGTGCTACAATTTGTGATCTTTCCAAGTGTGAAGTACGAAGAGTAATCTGATTTTTGATGGCAAAAAACAACTCTGTGGCTGAAACTCATAGGCAAATCTTTGATATTTATGGGCTGAATATTATGAGTGACGTTACAGGAAGACAGTGGTGCCGTTCATTTTGAAAAGAATGAACAAATGTTCAAGCTGAAGAATGTAGCAGCCAGTCTTCAGTGATAATAAAGGAAGATCTGACTGAAAAAATTTGAGTTGAGAAAAATCAAAGTTGGGAATTTATATAGTATCTAACTTAGTTATTTACTTTATACATAAAATCCTATGAAAATTACAGGTTTGTATACAATATTCTAATTATACTATTTCAATAAATAGTTAAACTCTTAGCAACAATAGTTAATAACAGTTTTTCTTGTTTATATTCATCAATTTATAATGAGTGCTACAATTTGTGATCTTTCCAAGTGTGAAGTACGAAGAGTAATCTGATTTTTGATGGCAAAAAACAACTCTGTGGCTGAAACTCATAGGCAAATCTTTGATATTTATGGGCTGAATATTATGAGTGACGTTACAGGAAGACAGTGGTGCCGTTCATTTTGAAAAGAATGAACAAATGTTCAAGCTGAAGAATGTAGCAGCCAGTCTTCAGTGATAATAAAGGAAGATCTGACTGAAAAAATTTGAGAAAACTGGTACTTCATTGTGTCATAATTGCCTTTGATGTTTCCTGATAATTTATGTTGTTTTGACTGAAAAACAAGTCTTGCTGCGGTTATGATTTTTTTGCAGCGTTACAAAAATGAAGGTGATGAACTGTTTGAACACTTGTTATCAAAGATGAGACCTGAGTTTCTTATTTGAAAATCAAAGCAGCAATCAAGCAATGGCGGCACTCATGATCCATACCAAAGAACTTCAAACAAAAATGTTAGATAAAAAAGCTTATGCTACGGTTCTTTGGGACCACACAATGTCTTGCTTGTTGAATTTATAGATTGCAGAACCACTGAGAATGCTGATTTATATCATGAAACGTTAAAAAATCTTAGAAGGCTATAAAAAAGAAGAAGTAAGGAGTGGGAATTTGTTTTTCCATGACAATGCCCGGCCATACACAGTGAATCAGACAGGCAAGACAATTGGAAAAATTTGTCAGAAAATTTTCCTTCAATCCTATAGCCCTGACTTAGTTCCCAGCAACTTTTCTTTTTCTTCACCTTAAATAATAGACTGCATCAGAAAGATCTGAAGATAAAAAAATGAAAAATGGCATTACCATTATATGCAGTTATTTTTATGAGATCCTGATTCAGAATAAGGAAAAAACTAAGTCTAACTTTTTCACTTGGCTATGATAATGTTCAGAATATTTTTTGATAGTTTAGAAGACATTTTTATAAGTCTATGGTTACAAGGGGAACAAGTGAGGAATTCTAAGACAATTTCATTACAGTAAGAAAAGTTTTTTTTTTTTTTTTTTTTTTTTAATAATTAATTGATATATCATCACATAATGGTCAAATCCCAACTAAAAAGGTTGAAATTTTTCTTAAAATTTTTTATTACTGAACAAATGGAATTTAATTCAGGAGCACTAGGCTTATACAACAGTGCAGCATAAACAAGCACTCAGCACACCTCTTTCTTTAACACCTGATTAGGTTGCACAAGGTATACACCTTGTCCAAATTAGTTGTTAAATTGCCTTGTCCTAACTGAACATAGCAAGAGTGAGGAGGTCTGTTCCACTTAACATTTTTAGTAAAAAAGTAAACATCAGTAGAACAATAAACAATAATCTTCTTAGGAAAATAAATTTCAACTAGAATTAAAAACAAAAATAATAGAATAATAACAATTCAAATAATTTTTAAGGCATGACTGAATTATAGATGAAACAATAATATATGAAAAAATATATGATGCTACCAAATCTAAACCAACTTTAGGTAAAATGAAATACACACATCAACTTATCATTACTGCAAACAGTGATAAGTTAGAAATATTAAAAAGTGAAGCTTATAACAAACAGCGAATTACTTCTAGACAATTTCATTGTTACATAATTAAACATGAATTAATCTTAAGTAGTTTAATAAATGATGAGTTTTTATAAGAAAAATGTAATTATTTATTTGTACTTTTGTATGGTATCAGTTTACGAACTGTTTCTACCCAATTATTTTCAGAATGATACACCATAAACTTGAAAACATTTTCATCATAAGAAGCTTTGGTAATGAGGTTAGGTCATATAGCAATGTTTTTAAATGCTATGTTCCAAATTTTATTCCTATTTTGAAATGAATTATCAAGAACAATTCAACATTTTGAAGAAACAGCAAATGTTAAGAATAAATAAAAACCAGAGAGGCTCAAATCTTCAACCACATGTGATAAACCATTATCCCTTTCTGCTCACAAGTCGAGTATATCTCATAAAAATTAAAATTTACTGATCCACTCCAATGTGGAATTATATTTGACATTAGATTAGTGAGCCAAACTGAATATATAACCATACATCATAACTGAATATATAATCATTAAGAATCATACTTTATTACACCGTCGATGTATTTTCGAGTTTTCTTAATTTGTATGATTGGTACAATCTCTGTTGACTAGTTTGTTGAACTAACTCTTTCAATATCATTTCATTTCTTTTTGATATTCAATAACATCTTATGGTACTAAACCTGATATGCAAGGCAGTGGCTGCAGTGCTTTGTAGTAATGTGTTTGATGTTTGTTTACATTTTACATACCTGTTTGTTTTGATGTAAACATAACCTCGTTTTTCTTTTCGCTGTTTCCAAAGTGATCATTAGTTTTTATTTAGTTAAAATATTGTCATTTTATTAAATGACAGGTTATTCAAGCAAAATGGACACTGATGAAATTTATAACGCTGTTTTCATGGATTATGGTGATTTTGTTACGTTTGATGATATTTTGGTGTTGGAAATAATACAGATTCTGAGAAAGAAATTGATCAAATTTCAACTCAGTCTGATCTGTCTAAGTCAAATAATGAGTGGTAAACATGAAATGAAAATTAGTGATTTCGATAATTCATATTACGGTACAGTATAGGCCATGTCAGGGCATAAAAGCAAGTACTCCATTTGAATTTTTTCAATTATTTTTTTCTGTTGAACTAATGAATCAAACAGTTATTGATATAAATAATTATGCTAAGGTAGAAATAACCAAAATTACTCTCCTTAGACAATATTCTATTTGATGGAATCGGGTTGATGTAACATTGGAAGAGAAGTTTGCCTTGCATGGTGTCATAATAAATATGGCACTCAAATCTAAATCCACTCTACACAATTTTTTTTTCCAGTGAATGAGTAGAATTATCTACTTTTGTAAAATATATTTTTTCCAGAAACAAATTTAAGCTTATATTGGGGTTTGAATGTCTCAAGTCTTAATTCTGTTGATCAAGATAGCCTACCATTGTGAATGAGAACAAGAGTGTCAAAGGTAAAAAATGTGACTAAATGCAACAGAAATATATATTTAGATTTCTGTAGGCCTAGACAATTCTTAGCAGTAGATGAAAGTACTGTCAGTTTTAAGGGCAGGATTGTTTTCAAAATGTGCAACCCACAAAAACCTACCAAATGGGGACTCAGAATTTATGTTGTAGCTGATTCATTAACAGGATATGGGGTTATACTATACTACGGATCAATTACAATTAAGTCATTGATGTGTCCAGAATTAAATTTTACAAGAAGAATAGTTTAAGAATTAATAAATAAAGTACAACTTAAATGCAACAAAAACATTATATAGTATATACTGATAGTTTTACATCATTGTGTACTTGGTCCAGACAATTTACGAGCTTGAGACATCATGAGCAGACTGCATATTACTACTTGGCCTGAAAACATCAACTCTGTGTATCAAATCGAAGTATTACTTATAATATTTTACTAACTATCATATTAAAATTTACTTATTATAAACAATAAGTAATTAATTCTTTTATAACCTTTATTTGTACTAAATTTGCATTTTTTCATGCATCTAATTCAAACTTCTAGCAAGTTAACCATCCTCGCTAAATGAATCACTGTCACTTTCACTATCAGTGTACATGTATAATATAACATTCTGTCATTTCATCTACCAGTGGTTCCAGTTTTTCATACTCTTTTTCAATGTTTTGTACTTTTTCACAATAGGGTTTCCAGTCATCTTCATTCATGGAATTAATTTTCTCCATAGTTAATTTTTCAACCTTTGGGAAAGAAAATATTGTGTTATGACTCGTCACATGTCTTTTTACGGCTGACCATACTATCTCAATTGGACTCATATCAGGATGGTATGATGGGAGTCTAAGAACATGATTCCCATGTTTTTTCAAAAGTTCATCCAAGTGATATTTTTTTACTTTAGTTTTATGTAACTATACTAATTCATATAACTGTGGTTTCAGCATTTTTGAACTATATGAAATATGGGTTTTCTTCAGCCAATTGGTCACATCTTTTCTTCTGGAATTAGAATTTGGTGCTTTATCAATACTGTATTATGATAAGGGGCATTATCAACAACTACTACTGATATTGTTGAATGATTTGGAATCAATTTTTCACAGAACCATTTCATGAAATTGTCTGTATCCATGTTGTCATGGTAGTTGCCGCTTTTCGAACTGGCTATCGTTAGTAGTGCATTTGGAATAAAACCAGTTTCTTTTTCAACATGAATTACTATTAAATGGTCACCTTTATTATTTGGCACATGAGTCCCTAAACAATACCATTAGACCAGGACTTTATCGAACAATGCGAACTTACAATGTACATTTATCAAAATAAATAATTGTAGCATTGCTTTGCCTGTATTTAGCTATTGCCTGCAAATATTCAATTCTCTTCCACCTGATATCAGAATTTTCAATTAAAAATTTTCTGTTATTTTCAGTTTTATGCCATTTGAAACCTAACTCTTTCAAAATAACAGCTAAAGTTAATATACTGCCTTTAAAATCAATAGGTGACAGAAGTTCTTACCTTATTTTTTTAAAGTAGGTAATTCATTCTTCTTTGAATGAAGTTCATTAACTTTTAAATACACCTAAATCAAAGCTGTCCGTTCAGTCCACTGACAGGTTTCGAATGTTGTAATACTTTTTCGGTGTGCTGAAAGAACAAGACTGGGATGTTGATTGAAAAATCATGTCTTTTTTTCTTGCGAGTTTTTATGAACCTGTGTTCTTGATATCCCACAAGCAGCAGCAGTTCTTTCTTTGCATTTTTGAATGCAAATTATATGTCTGTCATCAGTTAATTTACCTACTTTTAGAGCTTCTTTTTTTTTCATAAAATCATAAACATTATTGATAATTTCATGTGCTTGACTCCTAAGTTTTTTTCTTAACTACGGATTTAAATTCTACCATAACAAACCACACTAACTAATAAACACATGAACAAAAAAAAAAAGTTACAAAAAATTTGCGAAAAACACTGAGTAATTATAAAATAATATGATTGCATAAAAACACAATACCTTTACTGAACTAAAATTTATATCTTTATACACACATTCCGTACTACAAACGACAAATCTAAAAATAATCGTGATGCAAGATATCATTTCTAATTGCATGTATAAATTTCTATATACTTGTACATAATACCAATCAGAGCATAATTAAGGAATTGTTATTGTGTACAAGATTAAGTTATTAAGCATTTTTATACATGTAATCAACTCGAGTGGAAAGAATTGAAAACACAGTAACATAAATGTATTATTTGGGCGCCTGTATTGTTTGTAAGTCGAAAAATGAAATAAAAATAATCTTTTGGAAAACAAAAAATATAATGAGATGTCAGCATGTGACGTCACAAGCTCGTAGATTTGCTGGGGTAACTATAGAACTAGCATCAGAATTACTAAAAATAGGAATTTATACAAAAGAGAATGTACTTCAAAACAGAAAAGGGCTTCCTATTGAGTCCAAGAAAAAAATTTAAAATTAAAAGTCTCATGAATTACAAACCGAAATTCCGAATTGGAAAGATGAAAATATATGTACTCGCATGGTGTGACAAATGAATTATTACCCTGCTTAGCAATAGTAGTAATAAAAAGGCTACAGTTGTAGAGAAAAAATCCAAAAGTATGACACAATTAATTACAAAACCAGAAGTTATACTTGATTACACTGCAAAAATGGGAGGTGTAGATTGAACAGATCATTACAGTTCTAGCCGGCCTCCGTGGCGCGAGTGGTAGTGTCTCGGTCTTTCATCCGGAGGTCCCGGGTTCGAATCCCGGTCAGGCATGGCATTTTTCACACACGCTACAATACATTCATCTCATCCTCTGAAGATATACCTTAACGGTGGTTCCGGAGGTTAAAGAAAATAAAAATACAAAAAAAAATTACAGTTCTAGTTATAGATTTGTAAAAATGAGTTGGAGGAAGTTATAATTCCAGATTTTGGAAGTTTCTATTGCCAATAGCTTTCATTTATATAATAAAAAATAATCAGCCAGTCATAAGTCACTGAAATTATGGATGAGAGCTTATAATAAGACTTGTTGGGGATGTTCATAATCAAAACTGGAAAAGAGGGAGACAGTCAAGTTTTGATGAAAAAAAGATGGGATAGAAAATTACACTAATAAAATGGAAGGTAATGAACACAAAGATTGTGCAATTTTCTCTAACAGAAAAGTGAAAGGGAGAAGAAAAGAAACTGTTTACATGTGTAAAACTTGGTCAAAGAAACCTGGACTACATCCAAACAGTTTCATGAAATACCACTTTAAAACAATTCAAACAGTAAAACTATGGTTAGATTTATAAATACTCATTAGTTTTAGTTGGTAGGAATGAATTTAGGGATATAGTAGCGTAAAGTGAATGATATAAAAATGAAAAGAAAAAGAATAAAGTATAAAATATGCACTTGGAAAATAATTCAAAATTTTTTTTTGCATCGAAAATTGAAAAAGAAACTTCTCTGAATCAATTGGATTATTTTTTTTGCAAGTGGAAAGCTTCAGCATTTAAAAGTAAAATAATATTCATCTATTAGTACGTTTAAAAAAATTAAGATATTAAATATAAATTTTGATTATTATATTAAGTTTTATAATTATAAGAAGCATGTGTTTATTTTGTACGTACTGTAAGCTGAAATTAATTAGGAGCTGGGGGAGTAGTTAGTAAAATTTTATTTGAGTGGAAAGGGTTAAGATTTAATCCAGAATATCTAAAAGGGTTAGTCAAAAATTATCTAGTTTCACCATAACACACCTTCAAGGTGTGTTATGGTGAAACTGTAGATTCTTAGGTCACACTGCTGCCTTCTGCACAAGCATGCTTAGAGTTGGTACATCTGTGGTGACAAGTGTGAAATTTGATATCAATCACACCATTTGCTTCCAGCTATTACAGTGTAAACATGTCTACTTAGCTAGCAGTGATCTGATTGGAGGGTATGAAAATGGCTGAAATTCATTCAATTTCTTATCACCAGGGATAGGGCTTTATCATGCAAGTGTTTTTTTTTTGGTGGATCAAGAAGTTTAAAAGAGACCAGACAAGTGTGATGCATTAAGAGGGAGCAGGACACCTGCCAATCTCTACAATGAATGACAGAATTCAGCAAGCTTGAGGTGGTTCTGGTGAATAGGGAAATAACCATCAATGAGGTAGCATCTACTTTGAATATCAATCATGGTTCTGTCCATCATCACTCTTCCATGATGAGTTCAGCTTCCATTAAGTCGATGAATATTATTAAAACAAAGTGCTGTATGACAATGCCCACCAGCACAAGGTTTGCCACACCATTCAAACCACCAACAAGTTGAATTTTGAGCTACTGGAACACCCTCCCTATAGCCCAGCTCTTACTCCCTCTGATGTTTGGGCTACACAATGCTTTGCGAGGACATCAATTTTCCACAGACTCAGACCTGCAAGAAGTAGTGCAAAATTGGCTTGGCGACCAACTGAAAACCTTCTTTGTGGAAGGAATATCCTAGATTGTGGATTGCTGGATCAAGTGCATTGACAAGGGAAGTGACTATGTAGAAACATTATTTATATGTTCAAACCCTACCTTTTTGTAAATAAACTGTAGAGAATGAAAAGTGTAGATAATTTTTAACTTGCCCTTGTATTAATCTACTAAAACAGCACCAAAAACATGACATTAGCCAAAGATCAATGTAGCAAACAATGAAAAATAACAGATTTAAACTCTTCTTACAAATCTGTTTAGCCCAAGTACTTAATGATGATGATTGTACAAGCAAAGTTGAGTTTAAATTATGAACACGTTAGTGTAAAATTCCAACTACAGTTTTTAGTTATGCATCTACAACCATGTAATTTCTCTTTAGTTGATTACTAGATATGAGGTATAGTTAAAAAGTAAGGACCGATGAGTCATAATAGTGATTGGCAACACTCTGTGGTTTGTGTGTGCCCGATAGCTCTAAGTGGTCAGTTGGGCATGCAATCTATACACTGCCATCAGATCACTGCTGTTTGCCTTTGCGAGATAAAGTGTTAAAATGAGTGCCATAATGACAATGGTGTGAAGTTCCATCAGTGATTACATCTCTAAATGCAAGAGGACATAATGCTGCTGAAATTCACCATCAATTATGTAAGATATACGGACAAACGTAATGAGTGAAGGAAAATTGAGACAAAGGTATCATGAGTTTAAGGAAGGTCTTAAATGTTCACAACGAACAGAGAAGTGGCAGGCCTAGAGTCTGGACTGATGATCTTGTTTAACATATGAATGCAAAAGTGAGAAAATCATTGTTTTACAATTAGCAATCTTTCTCTACAATTTCAAAAGACAACATTGTTGAGAATTCTGACTGACACTCCAGTCTATTGTACTATACTGTATGCATAATGCATGCTGAAAATGTTGACAAGTGCTCATAAAGATCACAGAATGACATATGCACTTGCTTTCTTGTAACCACAAAGGAGACAAATTTTTTCTCTATATTGTCATTGGTGATGAAATGTGGATTTTGTACATCAATACTGACATGAAACAACAATCTATGCAGTAACATCATTCTGGTTCACCTAAACCAAAAAAAACCAACAAGCCCAGTATCAAAGGAAAATCATGGCAACTGTATTCTGGGACCAAAAGGATGAGCTTTTGATTGAATTAATGGAATCTGGAAATATCCATCACAAGTCAATCATGAAACACTTTCTAAACTACTTCGTACTATTCAAAATGTATGATGGGGAATGCTGAGATCAGGAACTGTTTTTCATAAAAATGCACGTCCATACACGACTGCATGTACAATAGAAACAATTTAAAAATTCTGATGAGAGATTTCTGATCATCCCCCTTACAGTCCCGGTCTTGCACCCAATGACTACCTATGCCTACACCTCAAAAAGTGGCTTGCATCAGAACAATTCGAGGAAAGTAAAGAGCTGAAAATTGAAAAGTGGCTACAATCCCAGGAATTTTAAGTACTGGGTTTAAAGAAGCTTGTTAGATGATATCAAAAGTGTTTGGAATGAAACAGTAATTATATAGAAACATAAATATCTAAGTATTTGAAATCTTAATAAACTTTTCATTTTATCAACTCACATTTTGTTACCAATCGGTCCATACTTTTGAACTGGACTTCATAACTAGAATATTTCTTTTGTGTATTAAGTCTACTTTTTTTTTGTCATGAAAGTTATTTTTCTTAATTAATTTAATGAATTAACTAGTTTTAAGCATTAATTATTCTTTTAAAATAAGTAATTGTTCAAAGAGTTGGGACAAATAAATGCAATAGTCTTATTAGAAAACAACTGGGGAAATTTCACATATTTCAATAAAAAGTATTTTTAAAAAACTACAAGTTACAATGGCAGCAATAAGATAAAACTGCACGAGAACATATTGCAGTCTCACAGCCTTATCGTGATAGATAATGTACAAGAAAGTTTAGTGAATACTGCTTTAGTACATTCTGCTTGTACTGATGAAACTTACAGTAAACAAATGCAAATGTTTTGATAAAATTATCAGTTGTAAGAAAACTGATAACAAACCTGCATGACACAGCAAAAAAGTTGTTTTGAAAAGTTTTTTCAATAAAAAATAATTTCCACGCAACCATTTCTGTTGCACCTACATATAATTCATTATTTTATCTCATCTCTTATTTTAGATTCTTATCTACTTTTCATCTATTTTTTTAGATTCCTATTAGAAAATCATAAAAATAATTGATTACTATAACTTCGGGAATAGTTCGGAATTTTTAAAGTATTTAATGAAAACTCACTTATTTTAAATAAAACAAGTTGAGGTGGACTTAAGTCTGAATATGAGTTGTACGGTTAAATAATATAATTTTTTTTTTTATGAACCATACCAGAATTGTAATTCTATTAATTTGTTTGAAGAAATCTCTTTTAAAAATAGTGTAACAAACATTTCCATTAGCTTACATCTGTGATGAATTACCTAAAAATTGTGGTGGTAAGATATTTAAAAATGAGGCTGTTTCTGCAATCTGAAAACCTGAAGTGGCACCATCGA
The DNA here is from genome assembly GCA_010016005.3 of Zanna intricata. NCBI lineage: Eukaryota > Metazoa > Arthropoda > Insecta > Hemiptera > Fulgoridae > Zanna > Zanna intricata. Next base: position 16,228 of record JAAAKQ030416106.1, read on the forward strand.
CCTCAGTCACTTCTGTCCGGGCAGGGCTAGCCCTTTCTGCCCCAGCCACTTCAGCTTGGGCAGATGCTATTGTAGTTGTGGCAACAGCAGAAGTAGAAGTTGCAGTTGCAGTATGCTGCTGAAAAACATTTACAGAAAAATAAAAGGAAGCTAAATCTAAACAAAAAAAATGTAAGTTTACGTGTTAAAACAAAAAAAAAAATTATATTAAATCTCATGACAGAAATGATGTTTTACGGATGGATTTAGAATGATGTATGTACAAATATTAATGTCCATTACCATGCTTAATTAATACCTCAATTGAAGCTAGAGTTTCACAGATCAGAAGGAACTAAAATTAAACTTGCATACAAATATAAAATTGACCACAAATTACAGATATGCAAATCTTTTTCTAACTTTCTCAAAAATAACTGAACAAGTAGCGTTTAACAGATTGGCAGTAAATGTAAATGATATATTAATGACAGAATAATAAGGGATTCATAGAAGAGAAAGATACAAAACTGTATTAAAGACTAATGCAGAAAAGGTGATAAATGCAAAGAATACTGGAGATAAAACATATTTCAATCTTTTAGATCTAAGTATGGCTTTGATTATTTTAATTACACATTCCTTCAATATAAAATAGAGAAAATAAATAATAAGATGCTAATAACTGGTTTAGATTATATATCTATGTAGAAGACAATATGTTAAAATAAAGCAAGGGACAGATAATAATATATAATTGGTTTTGGCAAGATGTTTTTTCTTTTTGTCATTTGCCTGGTTTGATGCAGCTCTCCAAGATTCCCTATCTAGTGTCAGTGGTTCATTTTGGTATACCGCCTATATTCTACCTTAACAATTTGTTTCATACATTCCAAATGTTACCCGCTTGCACAATTTTTTCCATCTATATGTCCCTCCACTAATAAAGTGACTATTCCAGGTTGTCTTAATATGTGGCCTATAGGTCTGACTCTTCTTTTAACTATAATATTCCAAATGTTTCTTTCTTCATCAATTTGCTGCAACACCTCCCTTTATTTGTCACTTTACCCACCAACATGATTTTCAACATTTTCCTATAGCACCACATTTCATAAGCTTTTAAGCTTTTTTCTCAGGTACTCCGATCGTCTTAAGTTTTACTTCAATATAAAGCTACGCTCTCCAAACATATACTTTCAAAAATGTTTTCCTGACGTTTAAATTAATTTTTGATGCAAGCAAATTATATTTCTGCCTGAAAGCTTGTTTCACCTCTGCTATTTGGGATTTTACATCACTTCTGCTTCGTCCATCTTAAGTAATTCTACTTCCCAAACAAAAAAATTCTTCTACCTACGTAATCTTTTATTTTTATATTCAGCGGTCCATCGACATTATTTCTATTACATTTCATTGCTTTCATTTTGTTCTTGTTTATTTTCATGCGGTAGATATTGTGTAGGACTTCATCCATGCCAATCATTGTCTGTTCAAAATCTTTTTTACTCTTGACCAAAATTACTATATCATCAGCAAATCACAAATCTTTACCTTTTCACCTTGCACTGTTACTCTGGATCTAAATTATTCTTTAATATCATTAACTGCTTGTTCTATGTAAAGATAAAAAAGTAACAGAGATAACGAACATCCTTGTTGGACTACCTTTCTATTACGAATAATTTCTTATGTTCTTCGATTATTACTGTTGCAGTTTGTTCCTGTAAATTTTAGCAATTGTTCTTCTGTCTCTATACTTGAACCCTAAATTTTTTAAAATGCTGAACATTTTATCCAGTTTATGTTATCAAATGCCTTTTCTGAGTTTATAAATGCGGTTTTTTTTTCTTTAATCTTCCTTCTACTATTGATCTGAATGCTAAACTTGCTTTCCTTGTCCCTATACTTTACCTAAAACCAAACTGGTTTTCTCCTAACACTTTTTCCAGTCTCCTCTCAATTCCTCTGTACAAAATTCTTCACATTTATCTGCTTTTGTTTTCTTTGGTATAATGATGATAACACTTTTTTGAAGTCTGATGGCACTTCCCCTTTTTTGTGAATATTATACACCACTTTGTATAATCTATCTATCGCTTCCTCACCTGCACCGCACAGTAATTCTGCAGGTCTCCTGTCTATCCCAGAAGCCTTTCTGACATTCACATTTTCTAATGCTCTATTAAATTCAGATAGATTTACATTTTATCCTTATGATAATGATTTTATCACTATGTATTTTGAAGTAATCTAATCTCTTTTCTATCTTCTTGTTCATTACCAAACCTACTCCAAACCAGGCTCCTGCCTGCCCTTTATCCTGAGTTAATTATTCTAAAATCACATGCCCAAAAGTTGTTTTCCTCTTCTAATCGAATCTCGCTAATTCTTACTACATCTACATTTAACCTATCCATTTCCCTCTAAATTTTCTAATATACCAACCTTTTTTAGACTTCTAACATTCCACGCTGTGGCTTGTAGAATGTTATTTTTCAATTTTCTGGTGACCCCTTCCTTAGTAGTCCCCACCCGGAGATCTGAAAGGGGACTAGTTTATTTCTGCAATATTTAACCAAGGAAGGCGTCTCCATCTTTGTTACACGAAAATGCAAAGCTACATTTTCTTGCGGAAAAAAATAGCTGTAGTTTTCCATTGCTTTCAGCTGCACAGTATTCAAACGATTGAGTGATGTTGATATGGCTGTTAAAGTCCTCCTGTCCTAATCCATTAACTATTGAAAGAGGAATGATTTTTCTTTCAGGAATCATTCCTTAGTCTGGTTCTCAACAGATACCTCTCCGATATGGTTGCACCTTCGGTCCACTACTCTATATTACTGGGCACTCAAGCCCCCTCCCCATCAGCAAGATCTCATTATTCATACGAGGGAGTATGTTAAGAGAACCTTATAACTGACTACCTAGATCCAATTCTATATTTAACACTATTATTGATGTACAATCACCAACTTAAAAAAATGTAAAAAATATTATATCTTGATGGCAAAACACTGATATGTTAGTGTTAAATTAAATGCATCAAAAATAGATATACGTGAAGCTATCAAAAATTTATTTAATACTAAATGGCAATAAATTCAACTTTATGCATTAAAATTAAAATAAGTATACAATACACATAAAAATAATAAATGTATTATAATGTGGCTGTATATAAAACAGTCATCATTACTGAAATTGTAATAGTCGTATTACAACCAAAAATGAGAATGGTATTGGCAGTCAAACTGATGTGGATTCATCTTAACTGCCATCCCTTGCTGAAATCCCAAAACACATTAAAAATCTATACACAGAGTCCACAGCAACACATTTGTTTTATTACTACTGTCAATACCATTTTATTTTAATATACATTAATACCATCAAAGTCTTTCTTGAAATGATCAAGTAGAACCTGTTGCACTAGTCTTAAGAGCTATCGAAGTGTATATTGTATATTATCATCAAGAAATACCTTACTTAGTTTTATGGTTTAATATTTATTCTGTGGTATAAGTTTTTGACTTCTAGTATTATGGCAAAGGTACATTTGTATATGTAAAGATATTTTATGTAAGATATAACTCTGCTTTTGTCTATCACTATACAAGCCTTCAGATCATACTCAGTCTATAGATTACATAATCTTAATCTTTGCTCCAAAATAACTCATATTTTTTTTAATAATACCTAGACTCAACTCAATAGTGATGGATAGATGAGGTTAGTTTATAATAGATTAATAATTTCTCATGTGCAATATTTAATAATCTTTTGGAGATCATCATGTAAACAAAATTCACCAAGTTTCAGGCTACTGTAAAAGCCCATTAGATAGGTAGCAAGAAAAAAGACATTAAACATGAAGGCTATTTTTTAAACTTACAATCAATAATGTTGCTATAATTTCCATTAATGAAGAAATAATTATTACAGAATGGGATGGAAGTGTGGGTATCTTAACATGTTTGCCCAAGTGTCAAACTATTAAAATCTCAGCTCATCTTCTTGGGTACTACCTAGTCACACTCTTCTTTTCTTTAAAAAATCTGACCAGGGTAAGCTGAACCGGCAGGCTTCTTTTCTTAATTCTGTTTTCTTTTCCTACCACTCTTTTACTGTCAGCGACCTGTTACCTTAAATATCATTCCTTTATTATCCTTTTCCTAAATTTTTATTTTTTCTTCTAATTCTACCTTGCTAGCCAGGAAAAAGATATGGATTCAGAGTACCCTCATGATTAGAGGGTTAAATTACAGGTCAGCTCGTTTTATTCCTACCTAGCCATGGCTAATGAGAAAGAATCACTGCTATGAGCGAGTCCTAAAATAGATATTTCTGCCTATTTCAGTGGGGTAAGGGGAAATTAGACACAGTTGTAATACTTATGGCATTATAGCTGTCTCTCTTCTTGTGTCTTGGAACCCAGGTTACTAGCAGAAAAAATTTAATCTGACATGAACTCCATTTTTATACAACCATGGAGATTTCTTGCTCATTGTCAACTACTGAACCTTACAGGGAAGGGAGGAACTGTATTACGTCTTTCTGATCCAGAAAGTACTGTTTCATGTTTTTTTTTTTTTTTTTTAACCATATGTTGATCACTCTGACACACTGTCTGCAAAGAAGACAAGAAAAAATTGTAAACTGTAGAGGATAACTAAACGGACCTTCAGGCAATCAAGGGGAAAAAGTTTTGAAAGCAACTGGAGACTTAAAAAAAAAGAAGTGAAATCTTTTCCACAGGAAAAGGAGAAAGTCCACAACCTCATTCAGTAATCCCAGTTTAGCCCAGGGGAGGGAATAAGTAGAATGAGATCACTCATTATAATAGGAAATTCCTCAGGAGATCCTCATGAGGATTTTTATTGTTATAACAAAATTCTACTCCAGAGATATCAAAACTGATTTGAGAGGACAACAGAATGTGAAATCGTAATAATTACATGCCTTTCTTATCAGCTGTCTGACTCACAGAACTTATCTCCTGCATTGAGCTAGATAAAGTAGTGGTAGTCATCGACCAGCAACACATGTTTTATTGGTGAACTGTGATTTTTTTTTGTTTTACCTCCGGAACCACCGTCAGGTTATATCTTCAGAGGATGAGATGAATGAATTGTAGCGTGTGTGAAAAATGCCATGACTGACCGGGATTCGAACCCGGGACCTCCGGAATGAAAGGCCGAGACGCTACCACTCGGCCGTGAACTGTGATGCTAATGCCTGACACAAACTGTGGATTAGCAGAAACAATCACAGAAGTGAGTAGTTTATTGAACTCTTAATAACCAAAATTTCTTAAGAAATTTGATTATAGAGAACAAACCCAATTTTTGAGATAAGGCTGAAAAATTGACTGATATCACTTTTTCAGTGACTGATTTGTGAACTTATTACTGGATATAGAGCTTTAAAAGAACCTCCCAGATCTGATTACATGTATATAGGTTATGAGTAGGAGGAGGTCAGGATGTTCCTGGTAATTCTTAAGATATTAGGTGAAATTTAATTTGTATTCAAAAAGTTTATGTTGAAGAAAGAACACTTAATATTTCAATCTCTAAAATACGTTATCCAATCTATCTCTTTTTCTGTTTAGCCTCTGGAACTACCATAAGGTATTACTTCAGAGGATGAATAAGGATGATATGCATGAAGTGTAGTCTTGCACAATCTCAGGCCGACCACTCCTGAGAAGTGTGGTTAATTGAAACCCAATCACCAAATAACACCGGTATCCATGATTTAGTATTCAAATCCGTATAAAAATAACTACCTTTCCTAGGATTTGAAGCTTAGAACTCTTGACTTCGAAATCAGCTGATTTGTGATGTCGCGTTAACCACTAGACCAGCCCGGTGGGCTACATTATCCAATCTACACTAACTGAAGCTGATTTTTATTTTATTTAATAGAAATAAAACATAATGCACAAGATCAAAGGTGATCTGTATGGAGCTAATAATAAATTAAGATACGTAAACATTAAAATACAACATAACTGGAGTTTCAAAAATTGAAAATAAGTTCTGTGAGTCAGACAGCTAATAAGAAAGGCATTGTAATTATCATATTCATTTTCAGTCCTTAGTGTTCACAAATTTTAAAATGTGAAAAATACATTTTTCAACAGATTGACAAAATAACTGACCATTGTTTTTTCTCGCTTTTCAGTGTCCCTGAGCCATTGGAGATAACTGTCTCTAGCAACCTGTTCTTCTATAGCCTCATTTGTAGCTTCCCAATCAGTAGCACGCAATTTATCTTCTAACATAGCCTATAAATTATAAATTAAATTAATAAAATAAATAGTCTTCTGCAATAAAAAGATTACAAATAAATATAAACTATATGTATTATCAGCAAAAAACTGAAGATGGTAAGAACCAAAAGATATCTCTCAATTATGATTTATTTGTTAGGCAGTTCATTTATTAAGGTATATATATCAGAGCATTACTACAAAGATTACAACATTTTCTAATAAAATACAAAGTTGTTACAACACAAACTAATATACAGGGTGTACATGGAATAATAGTGGCATTTTAAATGGTTATAGCTTCAGAACAAAGCATTATAAAGAGATTAACAATTCATAAAATGAAAGAAAAACATTCCAAGTTTATATGTGTGAAAGCTAGCGCATGCGAGTTGTTTCCAGTACAAGAAATATGTGTGTGCTATCATGTTTTTGGTCCAGAAGAAGGTTCAATGTGTGTTGTGCCTGCAGTTACATGTGTTGGGAGTGAATACTGTCGTGTGTACAATGAAGATCTCCTGCATGAAAATAAATTCAGCAATGGGACAAACAACTTAAAGAAACAGGCAGCCTACTGAAGCAAACATGTCCAGGATAGTCATCTGTGTCCAATGAAATGATTAAATCAGTGTGAAGTTTCTTGCGTAGCCTGAAGAATCAATGAGGAAGTGTTCTACAGAGGGTCATCCCTAATACAACTGTTCATAAAGACGTTACGTTTCACTGCATACAAAATTCAGGCATTACAAAAACTTTATCTACAGGACAAAGTGAACGATCTGATTTCACTGTTGACAATCTGGGATAGGTTAGAGCAGGATGATGATTTTTTGAACAAGTTCATTTTCAGATAAAACAATGTTTCACATTTCTGGACAAGCACATTGGCATAACGTTCATATATGGGATACTGAACCTCCAAATGCTGTTACTGAATATCAGTGTGACTGAAAAAGTGAATGTGTGATGACTATTAAATGAGACAGTTATTGGCCCCCTTTTTTTTTGCACGGGGAAAAAAAACAGGAAACATCTTCCTGGATATGTTAGAAGAGTATGTAGTGATGGATTGGACGAGAAGTATTGATTTCCTGACCCCCATGGTCTCCAGACCTTACCCCCTTGAATTTCTATTTTTGAGATTATTTAAGAAAAAAGTGAATTATGTTCAAATTCAAAATCTGGACCATTTAAAAGAAAGGATCACAGAAGCTGTTTCTTTAATCATGCTGGATGTTCTCTGCCATGTATGGCAAGAGACTGATTATGATCTTGATGTCTGCAGGGCAACTAAGGGAGCATACATCGAAATCTACTGAACAGGTATGAAACTTGGAAGTGGTTTCTATCATTTAACATATAGTTCATCTCTCTACAATGCTTTGTTCCAAAGCTATAACCATTTAAAGCCTAAATATTGTTTCACAGACACACTTAATAAAACAGCAGTCAACACATAATGTATAAACTTTATTATCTCTGCTAAATATCTAAGTACATGTGACTAACAGGTGTGCAGATAATTCAAGTTTAATACTAAAAAATCTTAACCAGATATATTGCTTCTGTAAAATAAAATCTTTTGATTTAAATTAATCAGAAGATCTTTTGGATAGTTAGGTAATTTATTAAATAGAAATTGATGAAAACAAGGTCCTTTTCTCACAGGCTGAAGTATGATGAAGTGTTTCACAACATGAAAATAGTTTTTTTTTTTTTTTTTTTTTTTTTTTTACCTCCGGATGAAAGGCCGAGACGCTACCACTCAATCGCGGAGGCTGGCAAAATAACAGGCCGGTCCTGTTGACCAATGTGATACTAGCATAAATTTTTTTTTTTTAATAAATGATTACTCACTTCAAATCAACATTGCACATTTATTATAAAACCAAGATATATCTGAGATTTTGAGTTTATTCTTTACTTTAAAATAAATGTTAACAGTTTATAAATACAAAGTAATAAAAAATATAATCATAAAGAATATAAATAATTTGAAAAATCAGCAGTGCATAAGCACTTGCATCGAAAGAAGAAAACAATAAAAAAACAACATATATCTGTTCTTTTAATATAACAAAGAAACTAACTGTCTCTTATTAAGTCACAGACATTAACAGATGTCCTGCACATCTATTAAAAAAGATTTGTAACTTCAAAATATAAACTTTCGTGATAGTAATGTTTTCCTGAAACACTTAGTTTTGAAAAACAAATGGCCAACATAATCTGTATGAGAGATTTTTATGCATTAACCCTTAACAACAGTGCTGATCAGAGAAAAATTGCTGTGCAGACTAAATTAACTTACACACTGTCATTTACATCCCCACCCTTTCGTTATTTTTGATAAAAAAAATTTCAAAAAATTACATTAGGTTAAAAAAACTCTC
>JAAAKQ030416328.1:23793-43576 GCA_010016005.3 Zanna intricata
CTTTTCATTTAAAGATGCTAACTCTAAACCATTGTATAAATTTTTTTTTAGAATTTTATAGTTGAAAGTTTTATGACCTTTTTTGATGAAATTCCTGCTGTATTGCTCATATGGATCTTTGAGCTTAGTGTATATTTTTTGTGTTCAGATTTAAAGTACCAGACATGCATTTTATTTATCAGTATATTTTTATATGAATGCAGTTTGCATCAACAACAGCTTCACCTTGAATTGATTTCAAAATTAGTGCTAATCACAAAGACTACCTGCAAGAATTTCCCAATATTTGGGAAACAAATATCAATCCACAATCAATTCAGATATTGTGATTTACATTCATTGAAATCTAAACAAGATATGTATACATGGCTGGTAATGGAAGCTGAATGATCAGTCTGCCTCACAAAGCCATATTTATGTCTTTACTCTCTAGCACATTCATGGTTTCATCTCTTCATCTCATATCGTAAATAACTGCTGCCAAATTCTGGTGCTGCGATTCAAAGTGCACTTTGAGCACTGTTTGATAAAGTTACTACCTATTTATTAACTAGATATTCACGGGGGACTCCATTTTTTCCCACTATTTTCAACAACTGAAATATATATGTCAGTTACTGTAAAGTTCACAACTATATAGGTATAACAAATGATGAACATGCTAGTGTAAATACTAAGGAAGTATGCTTTCAAACTACTTTTACAGGGCATGTTATAAATTTCAGTTTTATATAATTTGTAGAAGAAAGGTAATACAACAGAACATGTAGACAGTGGTTGTTGACAATTAGTCTTGATACAATAAAACTGATATAAGTTCCTTAGCCAATCATAAAGCCAAGTACATTTAAGCTTTCTATATTACCGTGGAAAATTATCAGTTGTTTGCTGATAGTAATTGTAGCATACTGCAACTCATGGATTCTTCATATCGTTTGGTAATACTCCAATATGTCTCTAAATACATAAATATTTTATTCTGATTTGTACATAATATTACATAAATAGATAAGTGCATAAACAACATCATGAATGGGTATAGCTACTACTTCCAAGAATAAAAGCACCTGCCTAAATGGATCAAGGAAAACTGTGGTACAATCTTAATCACAGCAGCATTACAAAACACATATATGTAGTATTAGTTAAAAGAGTAATGTGGATAACAAATGAAATTTGTTTATTTTATTTTAAATAAATCAAGAGAAATAACTTATTTTAAATAAATTGATGAGAATATATTTTAAAAGGGTTGGAAGTTTATTAAGAACGGCTATGGAAACATAATAAGGACCCTTATTGTACGCTGAGGTATTGTGCTGAGTTGTACAACAGCATACATCACTTAACATTATTTTCAATTACAGGCGCCAAAAAGAACCAATAAAGCAGTAAGAAAAAAATCAATTTTCAGAAAGAAATATATTCTGCTGCCAGGATGCAATGTGCTAGATTAATTAAAGATAATTATCTTTTGAATATACATACAGTTTTAACATCTGTGAAGAGGATAAAAATTAATAGTTAAAGATTTTCAGAAATATTTATTACTTGTAAGAAGAGACTTAAAAAAGTTAAAAATGTAAGAAGAGACTTTATATGACCTCATATTCTTAAAAAAAGAGATGTATATTTTGGCCAATTTTTTTACTGAGAAATGAAATTACAATGTTTTGTTTGCTCTTGTAAGGTAAGTCTCTCACTTATAAACAACTCCTCTAATACCATAATAACAAGTTTTTCATCATTAAAAATGCAGCACTAAATCAAATCCTTAATGAGATTTCAAAAAATCAAAACAGGGATAGCCTGCACAAAAAATTTTGCTTAAAATCACACTTAAGGTATATCAATAAACCACTGTAAAGTATGAAATATGTTACGCTTTATATATATATATTACCACATATCAATATGTTAAGCTTTTCAAGAAATATAAAAATCTGTTTTCTGTAACTTTTCAAAATATTTCAAAAGATAACAAACAAAAATATAAATCTTATCTAATTTTGTAAATTAAGCCTTCCCTAAGAAGGAGCATTACATAACTGAAAGATACTCCATTGGTGAAAGTTACATCAACTGAACTTCTAGGAGGGTTAACTGCTACATTTTTTTAGATTATGAACATTATGTAACTGGCATTAGAAATTTGTACATCATAACTGATGCTATTTTTCTGGTACTAATGCCAAAATTGACAATCTTTTCAACATGTTAGGTTTTAGTCTAAATTTTAATATATTTTTGAGTTGTTATTCATTTTTGTTAGGTCCTCTACTCCTTCCTAAATTACTTTTGGTTTTAAGTTTTATTTTTTCTTCCATTTCTAGAGCCTTATGCTCCAATGTTGTTTCCTTTTGTTAAAGTGCGGCTACTTGTAAAATTACAGTTGAGGAATCGGTCTTATACATCTATCTTGTTCAACTGCTCTGCAAAATAACAAAGTTTTAACTTGAGGTTTGACATTTTGTAATTTGTGATTATTAAGCAATAATGAGCTTTGTGGAAGTTCACCCGTGACAAAATTAAAATAAAATTTTTGTAAACCTATTCAGCAGGGAAGCGATCAACAAATTCAAATCTATCAAAAAAAATTTTATCAACCATCAATTGCTTAATTACATAAATTACATAGATGTTAAATAAATGGTAAAAAAGCAAGTAAATTCAAAAACAAATACTTAAAATAATGATACATAATCTAGTAAATAATAATATGCAAGATTATTCTGATAGATTAACTTATTTCTAGCTGTAGCCATTATAAGGTGTACTGTTTTAGTTTAATATGTTCATGAATTATTCATACAAACAGTATTTATTATTCTTACCAAGAAATGAAAATGGTTGTATAAAACGTTATCTGCTAGGCAGCATGACAAATAAAAATTAAATTTTAATACTTATGTACACAATAGGTTAAAAAATAATAAAGCAAAAAAATAAAATAAAAAATTAAGTAACCTTGCTGTAATGAATTATTGCCTCTCTGTAACTTCTTAATATTTCATCAGGTGATAGTATTTTATCAGGTTTTTTAATTATTTCAGGTGCCGGAAGGGAAACCTCAGCAGGATCTGATATACTTGACCTAATAGAAAAAAATTTAAAAAATCAGTACTACAATATACTAATACCATAGCTTTAGAGAAACAAAAAATAACTACATCAACATAACATCACTTTTAAAACATTTTAGTGATTAAAAAAAAATTTTCAAAAGGCAGGAAAACATTAAATCAATTTCCTAACACAGATACACTAATATCAATACTCCCAAATGTGCTCAGTTTACTATTCAGGGATCCCAAAATCAAGCTGAATTTAATAATAAGAGAAATCTTTTAATTATGACATTATACTTAAAACATTAACATTACACTCTTTTCAGGTGAACAATAATATTTTTCTTATTTGCAATTAATAGTTTTTTTTTTTTATTATTCCAATCAAGAAGCATAAATTTATTTTTAAGTACCAGGTAAAAAGAATGTAAACTGATAATTCAAAAACAATATTGTTAAAAGGAACAATATTTAATTATATATATTTTTTTTTACTGATGAGTTAATTCACCACAGAAGCTTACAAAAGAAGCTTATGCATGGAATGATGAATATGGAAATGTGTAAAATTTCCATATAATATGAAGATTAATATTCCACACTAATATGGAAATTTATATGAAGAATGGCAGCCCTGATCAGGATTCAAAACCAGAACCTCCGAATGAAAGGCTGAGACACTACCACTTTGCCACAGAGATTGGTGGTGTTTGATAACAGTATTCGATATAATAGTAAATTAGATAAAGCAGCAGAATTTTTTCATCTCACACAACATAATACTCATACTCTAGACTATAAGAAAGATCTTAATGAATCAGTTAATTTCTTTTTAATTAATAATTTTTAATAACCATCAGAAAAATTGTCCAAACAATTTATTTAGAATTAAATTAACATAGTTTTTACAGAAAATTCATGAGTTTTGAAAAAACTAACTAGATGAATTGGAATTTTCTTATTTAATATACACTTATATTAATATTTATCAACAAACATTTTCAAAATTGTAATATTATCTCAATTTTATTCAGTTATTAATGTTAGCATAGTTACATCAGTATTGATTCATATGATTATTATTGTTATTTAGGGTATATAGCAAAAAATATAATGAGGTTTTAAAGCTATTTGATTTACAGTAATGAACCACAAATAAAATGTTAATGTAACTCTTACAGTTTTCCCTACAAATGTTCAATGTGAGAACCTTTTGTCATGCAGCATAGATCCAACTGATAAGAGAGTTCATCCTATACATAAACCAGCACATCTGAAGTAATAGATGTGACAGCTGCTTCAATTCTGTGCCTCAAATAAAGTAAATTATTAAGTAGCAAAGACATATATATATGTTTTAATACATAAAGAATTTTATATATATATATATAAAATCCTTTATAAAACCCCAACGAAAAAATCACATGCAGTCAAATCAAGTGACCTTGGAGTCTACCACAAACAAGCTCTATCACTAGGTCTATACCAACCAATCCAATGGTTGGGGAAAATGTTATTCAACCAGCCTCGTATAGAATTATCCCAGTGAAAAGATGCACCATCTTGTTACCAAATAAGATTCTCTGATCCATCTTACAGTTAAGTAAGAGCTATGTATGTAACACAACCAAATATGCAAAGATATTGCACAGAAAACATTTAATTTTTTTGGAGTTCTTTTTAAACTGTTAAGAGTTTATGAGGATTTTCTGATCCCTCACATTATGTGTGTTAACTTTTTCACTAAGATGAGTATTTGAATTAAGATGAAATAATTCTTTACAAAATACATTACATTCAAGAAAGGCATCACCTTCAAAAATAGTTTGCAACATTTCCAAAGCTGAGATCCAGAGAGTAATCAGTAGACTTTAGCTGTAAATTATATGGACGCATATATCAGCATTTTCTTAAAACATTTCATTACCAATCGGTTAGTTTGTAATTAGCCTTCCTAGTGGATTTTTTAGGATTATGCTGGAAAGATTCCCTGACAAGTTTAACATATTTTTCAAACACCCTTGGTCGTTTCGTACTCTTCCCTTTAGCACAGACATCCAATCATTTCATACTGAATATACCATCAATGAATGTTATTGTCTCTTGGAAGATCGCAATTACAACTTTCTATGAATGCATATTGAGCTGTAACTATAGATTCACATTTAGCATACTGTAAAAAGCAGAAGGCTTCCTGTTCAGATGCAATATCTTTGTTAGTGGCGCTATTAAGCAAAAAGACAGGGAGAATCAATATGCATGCAAATATTACTGTCCTCTTTGCACTTTGATTCTAGCCTTAATCAATGCTATATACCTCATCCATGAGGTGCAACAAATTAAAAACCCAAGCTGACGTACTATGTTATGTTACATGAAAACATGTATTGTCTAGTCTGGTAGAATAGGTATATAGGTATACACTGTATACTTCGTTGTTTAAAGAATAAGAGTCCATTCTTTTTAAACTGAGTATTCACTAATATAAACTAATTTTTTTTTTTTCTTTTTTTTTTTACATGATTATTACTGATGAGTACCAAACAATAAATTTTCATATTTGCAAGATTGAAATGAACACTTCATATTTTAGCTTACAAAAATTTATTGAAGTATAAAAAACAAAATTAGGTAAAAAAACAATATTACAATACCTAGGATTTCCCTGTGTTCCTTCTGGAAGAGAGGAGTTCCGCTGCACTGGAAAACTTCTGCACATATTAGGATACAATAGAATAGCTGAAGCAGCACACAGTCCTTCAGAAGCACCTAAAATAAATTATGTAATATTTCATTATAGTATTTCTATATTTAAAAGAAGATGCAAATCCAGCAAAAAATAAATGTATGATAATAGTTAAATATCAATTACTACTACCAACAGGTGATATGTTTGAACTGTTTATAGTTAAGTAGGATATTAACACATAATCCTGAGGATAGGCAAGCTTGTCTTAAAAACCTAATCCTGTTCTCAGATGGATTTTCAGTATCAGGAGGAATATCAATTTGTTGAAGCATATATATGTGCTGGTCAATGTAAAATCGTTGACTAATATTATTATACCTCTTATAAATAAAAATATCCTACCCCTAGTGGAGTTATGGGTGGGTTATGTACCTAGATGGTTGCTCACTTTCTGAAGGAGGCCCTAAAGCTTTATTTAGGTGGAATTATTTTTCTTGTTTTGTAGACCCACTCTAGAAAAAAATCTCTCTTTTTCAATATTCATCTTTTTCCCTATCATTGATCTCTTTCAACACAGAAATGTCATTTACCTGATCACTCATAGAATCAACATTAAGATGGGGATTTATAAGTATGTAGAAATTGCTCCATCCTAGGTTTTCCTGTAGTTTAGTAGGGATAGAACTTATGATCCCTTCTGACAATTCTTCTTACCTAGCGACAGTACAAAAAATCAAACAAGCAAATAGAATACTCATTAGGTAAAGCCAAACTTTCTACTCCTTCCTACATATATACATATGTAGTTACCGATTAGATAAATAGAAATTAATTAGTGGTAATGTTAAGAAGTATTACAATAATATTGTATAATATTAGATAAAGCAATCAGTATTATTGGCTAGGAATTTGTAACTCATATTCATAAAACTGAAACACTCAAGAAACAAAAGTTTATAGTAAACCTTCCATTTCAATATAGATAAGATCTAAATGTACACAATAAACTTCTATTAAGAAAACATACTTTCATACAAATATCTTTTGTTTTATCTCATTTATGGCTACCAAGTTAAAATAATGCATTAAGTACAAATAAGAGCCTTAAGAATATTTCATTTATGAACAATAAAAAATAAATTGAAATTATTCAGGTTGTTTTAGTTGATGAAACAGAATATACATATCAGTGAAATGTTAGTTTCATGATCACATCAAAAAATGATCCCCAGTTTATCAATTACCTCCAATCCACAGCCAATCATTGATTGCTCTCAAACTTTCAACAGCTGTTGTATAATATCCTAAAGCATCATCAGGTAAACCAGCCTGCAAACAAAGATCTCCTAAGTGTTTAGTCATTCGCCCCAAACATCTTTTCCTATTGCTTCTCGATTCCATGTCTAAACCAACAAAATCTCTCTTCTCAAATGGAGCCAGTAATAATGATACACGATCAATCTGTAAAAATCAGACAGAAAGGAATTAAAACTGTTGTGTATAAATAACTTAAGAGTTTCTCAAGAGGAAAACTATACCTTAAAAACTGAACATATTCCTTAAGTGCATTAAAAAAAGAAAAATATATATATGTATACATAACTAATATTACATACATGTGTCCCAATAAAATCCACCTACTTTCAAATCTCCGCGCCAACGTTCGTAGCAAATTTTGTGAGGTACAAAGGTACAAGTGTAACCAGAAACTTCGCCCCAACTAGCCAGATGCCACAGTTATCAACTGAACATATTAGTTCATATATAGTGCGTCTTTGTTTAGATTGCTTTGTTGATGTTCATAGGATTTTGTAATTGCTGAAAATGATGGAGATCAGATCAATGAATTTACATTAAGTTTTGCTTCAAATTTAAAAAAAGTTGTGCAGAAACTATTGAAATGATGCAGAAGGACTTTGGAAATGAGTTTATGGACAAAAAACAAATAAAAGAGTGGTACAAGCGGTTTAAAAATGGCCACATCTGTTGACAGTAACCCACGTTCTGGCCGACCTTCGAATACAGTAATAACAGAAAATTTCAAGCATGTGTGACTTGTGACAGATAAAGATCATTGTTTGATCACACGCGAACTAGGAAGTGATCTTGGAATTCCAAAAACAAGTGTTTGGAAAATTCTAACCGATAATTTAGAAATGACTAGCATTTCAAAATTCATTCCAAAATTGCTCTCGGTGGAGCAGAAAAACTTGTGCTTCAAAGTCACTCAGGACAACTTGGAAACAGTCACTAATGATGAAAATGTGCTTAAAAAGATAATTACTGGTGACAAATGATGGGTTGATGGTGACTGGATTTATGGTTATGATCTTGAAACAAAAAAACAGTCATCAAAGTGGAAGCTTCCAAACGAGCAATGACAGAAAAAAGCACATCAAGGTTGGAGCAATATCAAGGCAATGTTGACTGTTTTCTTAAATTATTATGAAGGCGTTGTGCATGAATATGCTCCAACAGGTCAGACAACAAAGAATTTTACCTGCAAGTTCTAAGAAGATTGCATGACGCAATGAGGAGGAGAAAAGACACATGCAAAAAAAAAATTGTCATTTATTTTGATTTAATTAAAACCATTATTATTTCTTTAATAACTAGGCCTAAATTAATAACTAAGAATAATTCTCCATATAGTTTTTCAATAAAAAGTAACTTACTTTTTCTCTGCAGCGTTCATGCCTTTTTGATTCAAGAACCCAAAATAAGGAATTCAAAAATTCAGTAAGCTGCGATTCAAGTTGAGTGCCAAAATCACTATCAGAATTATAAAATAACGCTTGACTTTTGAAGTTTGGTGGAGTTGGAAGGGGTGTCTCATCTGGATTACCATTGACACCTAATATAATACATCTTGAATCGTACAATGTATTAGTATATTTCACTTTCAATGACTCATGTAACCGACAGACTTCATTTAATTCCACCTGTGTTTTACATTTTCCTAAGAGAAAAAAACATATAAACTAGAAGACATTAATAATTAAAAAACCATTAATAATCTTAACCATTAATATCATTTATAATGAAAAACCATTATCAATTAAAAAATCATTAACCAATAATAATTAAAAAATCTCAGAGGTAATTAATCTTGAACTACCTAACTTTTTACATTATTAGTATAAAATGAATAATCTGTTACACCACATTAAAGCAACCAACTTATCTTCAATTTTTAAGTATATATTATAAGTAGAAAGAAAGAGAAAAAGAGAGAGGGGGAGAGAAGAGAGAGAGTATGTGTATGTTTGTGCGTGCACGCATGTGGAACAAATTAATTTTTATTATCATTATATAATTTTGTATTATCTAAATGCAAAAATATGCATCTTACAAACTCAAATATGAGTATGCATCATACGCAAAAAAAGAAGAAATAAATATACACAGCGTAATTAAATGGTTTAGTCTTGTTTATCTTTTCATACCTTCAGAACAAACTTGACAAATGCTTTAGAAATGTATTTTTCCTATTTACAAAGCTTGTTTTTAACGTATGATCCACTTTGAAATAAAAACAAAATTGAAAAATACAAAGTTTATTACTTACATAAAAATTACATCTACTTATTACTTTTCCAGACAGCTGCCTTTAATTTAAACACATTTTTCATAGTGTTTCACTAGCTTCTTTATTCCCTCTTTAAGAAATTTCTCTACCAGTGACATTAACCACACAGTAATGCCATATTTTAATTTGTCATCAATGTCAAACCTTTGTGATGCAAGTCACTATTTAAAATAAAGAAAAGGAAAATAATCGCTGGAAGCTAAGTCAAGTCTACAAAGTGAGTGGATTAAAGAATTTTCAACAGAATTTATCACTGCAGAATTTGCTTCACTATCTGTTTTGCTGTGTCATGTAAAAACAAAATCTAATAGGTTTCTTTACTAGCTCTTCTAAGATTTTTTTAAAGACTCTTTAAGATTTTGCAATACTTATCAACATTTATAATAGTTCTGCAATCACTTAAATCGACAAAAAAGGCCTTTTTGTCCCCAAAAAAAAAAAACAGTAGCCATAACCTTCTTTACTGAATGTTCTTGTTTGAACCTCATTGGCCTAGGAGATAATGAATGCTGCCATTCTGCTCTTTGTCCTGACATTCAATTAAGAAATCCTGGTTTCATTTTCAGCAACAATGTGATCAAATAATTCATCACGTTCATCTTCATAATGCTGCAAAAATTCATGTGCTACAGCAAGGCACTGACATCTGGCACTCAATATTTTATAGCCCAAGTTTTCTAACCTTCATAAATCAAAGATTATGAAACATAAAGACAATTGTGACATAGTGAAACACTGGTTTTCATCATGAATAATGAATAATTATGTTCCTTCACCATTCCTGAAATGAAAAGCACAACTATCTTACTTTAGCATCACTGATATTTAGCTCATAAACATCCAATATTTACTGCAAAAAAAAAAGTGAATTTCAGCCACAAAATTCTTTTTTACCATCAAAATTCAAATTACTCCTAAATACTTCACACTTGTGGAATCACGAATTGTACTACTGATCATAAATGGATGAATATAAATAAACAAAAAAAAATAAAAATTATATTACATATATAAAATTTCTAAGAAATTAGATTGCACAAATAACACATATTTAATATATATATATATATATGAGGTGCTACCCAAAATTTCGGGGAATTTTACCATAAAAATAAAATAGCTTACCATAACTTTTAATTTCCACTGTCTCTGTCAAAGTAGTCCCCTTGGGCATTGATACAGCGATCCTAGCATTTTTCCCATCATTCCATGTATCCCTGGAAGTCTGCAGGTGTAAGTGTTCGAAGCACGTTCTGCGATTCTTCCAGAATCTTCTCAATTGTGTTAAAACAATGGCCTTTCAATAGAAATTTTATTTTCACGACTTTTTAGAGAAAAAAGTTGCACAGGGCAAGGTCAAGCGAATAGGGTGGGTGGGGAATCACCGTCTTTTTGAAAGCCAAGATATTCCAAACGGCTAGCGATGTGTGCACGAGCGCATTGTCATGTTGCACAACCCAGCTGTTATTACCCCACAGACCTGAACGTTTGCGCCTAATGCTTTCACGTAACCGCTTCAAAACTTCTCAATAGAACATCCCATTGACAGTTTGACCAAGAGGAACAAATTCCTTATGGATAATGCCTTTGATGTCGTAAAAAACAATCATCATGGACTTCATATTGCTGCAAACTTGGCATGCTTTTTTTAGCCACGGTGAACTTGGCGACTTCCACTGCGACGACTGCTGCTTGGATTCAGGGTCATATCCATACACCCATGTCTCATCACCAGTTATGATATTGGAGATGAAGTTAGGGTCATCTCTTGCTGAATTTTTCAATTCACTACAGACAGCTATGCAATTTTGTTTCTGGTCGCTGTTCAACAGTCTCAATACGAATTTTGCAGCAATGTATCTCATGTTCAAACTGTCCGACAAGATGAATTGCATGGACCCATATGACATTTGTACAATTGCACAAACATCATGGATTGTTTGTCTACAATCTGCAACAATAGCCTCTTGCACTTTCGTGATGTTTTCCAATGTTGCGCTTGTTGATGGTCTTCCTGAACGCTCATCGTCATCAACTGTCATTCCCATCATCTTTGAATCGTTTGTACCACAAAAATGTTTTACTTTTATTCATAGCATTGTCACCAAATGCTTCCACAAGCATGCGATGGGTTTCTGCACCAGTTTCTTTAAGCGTGAAGCAAAATTTGATGCAGGTTCTTTGCTCTTTAAAATCTGCCATTTAGAACTTCATCGAAGCAGTAAAACCCAGCGTTACACAACCGCACAAAAGTCAACAATGCAGCCTCTCACCACAGCTGTTGAAACACTGATTCACAAAGAGTACTGTTAGCCACATCTAATGGCAGCAGGTCGTATCAGTAATGGTTCACACGCAAAATTAAAATTCCCTGAACTTTTGGGTAGCACCTCGTATATACATGTACATATATATTAAACAGATATTAGAGCAAAAGTACCAATGTAAGGAATGTTGATTAATTCTAATAATGCAAGCAATTTAAACTAACATCATATGATTCATACACGCTATTTCAGCAATACTTTGTTTCCATCATCTATGTCAAATCATTATCCAAACAAAATTTATTTTTAAAAAATGCAACTGAAATCCTCCTGAAAAGTCTAAGTACTATTTTTCAAAGCTATATTTAATATCTGTACCTCTTAAATTAAACATTTTAATACACAAAATGCTGACTTTATGAGATGTTAGATATAATGCAACAGTAATTAACAAATTATTTTATACTAAACAAAACTACAAATAGTTATTTTATAAAAACTATTTTTACTTTTAAGTATTTTATAGTTTACAAACACATACTTAGTATTTTTATTTTATTAGTTCTGAAATTTTTTAGCAGGTATTTTAGTTTTTATTTATGTAATGAAAAAGGAAAAAATAAAACATAAAAATTTTTAAATGGTAATTCACATCCATTTTTGGCAATGTCAAAAATTTTTAGAGTCAATTAAATAAAATTTCACTGAATAGATTTAAGATAAATGGAAACAACAAAATGGATAAAACTAATAGAAAATATGAAAATACAGATAAACAATAGAAATGGACAATAATGTTTTTTAAACCATTTAAAATTAAATTAAATTTATTTTTACTGTTCTTGTTTCTCTCATTAACTAACACAAGTTCCCTTATTGTTAAAACCAATCTGTCATTTAATTAAGTCTTAAAATATCTTTTTCACCCATGTTAAAATAAGATCTTGTACAAGTTAACATATAAATGTGGAAGTTTTACATATGTTTTCTGCCTAAAAATGATTTTTTTGCACTGAGAAAAATGAGATTTACTCACATCATAAATTTCCCCACAATAAAAGATTAAGTTAAAATGTAATAGTACCAAAATCATTAGTAAAAGTATAATTAATAAACATACCAACAGTAATTAATCCAAGAAGTCTTCGATGGGTCTGAAAGTCTCCCCAATCATTATTTCCAATAAGATAATCTTTGGTATATTTTGTCCATACTGCTCTCTGAACTCCATTGCTATCAACAATTTTCACATGGTTTACACGACTGATTCTCTCAAATATTCTAGAAAAACATTTTGTTGTAAGTTCCTC
Organism: Zanna intricata; assembly: GCA_010016005.3. NCBI lineage: Eukaryota > Metazoa > Arthropoda > Insecta > Hemiptera > Fulgoridae > Zanna > Zanna intricata. Next base: position 36,717 of record JAAAKQ030416328.1, read on the forward strand.
ACCTGCAATAAGATACAACTAATAAGAAAAGAAATTTTCATGTATAATTTTGTTGAAAATATTTTTTCAGGTATTTAAAGTATACAACCCAAAGTGTAAAATATTTTTACAAAGTAAATAAAGTTATCCTAAATATTTCAAGAAATCAACAGTTTAGCTAACATGAAATATATATAAAATTGAATTTTGATAAGTCCAAATAAACTATTAATTTGGAATATAGATTTATAAGGGCCTATTAATCTGAATGCTAAAATTTCTTCCCTAAGCCTACTTTTCTTGAAACCAAATTTGTCTTCTATCACTTCTTCCACTCAATTTTTCTGTATAGAATTCTAGTTAAAATTTTTAATGTGTGTGTGTGTGTGTGTGTTTTTTTTTGTCTTTTTTAGTAGTTAAGCTAACTATTCTGTATTCTTCACATTTATCTGCTCCTGCTTTCTTTGATATCATGACAATAACACTCTTTTTACAATCTAGCGGAACTTCCCCTTTTTTTGTAAAATACTACACATCAATTTGTATAATCTATTGCTTTCTCAACCGCAGTGCACAATAGGTCTGCAGGTATCCCTTCTACCCCAGGAGGCTTTCTGCCATTCAAATCTTTTAATACTCTATTAAATTCAGATCTCACTATTATATCTCCCTTTTCATCCTCTTCAATTTCTTCTTCTTCCTCTAAAACACCAGTTTCTAATTCATTTCCTCCGTACAACCCTTCAAGTATAACCCACCTATCAACCTACTCTTATATTATAAATCTGTGTACCATCTTTACGTAACAGATTATTACATTTTACTTTATATACCACAAAATTCTCCTTAACTTTCCTGTATGCTCTGTCTATTTTACCAATGATCATTTCTCTTTTCTTTCCACTTCTGAACACTTTTCTTTAATCCACTAATCTTTCACTAATTTGCACTTCCTGTTTATAGTATTTCCTAACTTTCGGTACTTCCTTTTACTTTCTTCATCACTACCATTCTTATACTTCCTATGTTCATCCATCACCTGCAGTATATTCTCCAATATCCATGATTTTCTACCAGTTCTCATTGTTCCATTTAAGTTTACTTCTGCTGATTTAAGAATTTCCTTTTTAAAATTCTTTTTCTATATTTTCTATCTTATCATTTTTACTCAGACCTCATGCGATGTCATCCTCAAAACCTTTCCTTACCACCTCTTCCTTAAGATTCTCTAAATTCCATCGATTCATCCGACATCTTTTCTTTAAGTTTTTAAACCCCAATCTAAATTTCATTATCGCTAAATTATGGTCACTATCAATGTCTGCTCTTGGATGCTCTATAGTAGAGGAGTTGATTTCTAATTCTTTGTTTAACCATGATACAACCTATCTGATACCTTGCAGTATCACTTGGCTTTTTCCATGTGTATATTCTTCTATTATGATTTTTAAACTGGGTGTTGGCAATTACTAAATTATACTATGTGCAAAACTCAATAAGTCTGTCCTCTTTCATTCCTTTTCCAAAGCCCATATTCACCCATAATATTTCCTTCCTTGCCTTTTCCAATTCTTGCATTCTAATTTCTAACTACTATTAAATTTTCATCCCCTTCTATGTATTTAACTGCTTTGTCAATTTCTTTGTATACAAACTCTACCTCATCATGGTCACTAACAGCCATGTAGAAATTAACAATCGTTGTCGGCTTAGGTTTTTACATTTTTACTTTATCCTTATTACAATGATTCTATCGCTAAGCTTTTTGAAATACTCTATTCTCTTCCCAATCTTCTTATTCATACAAAACCTACTCCTGCCTGTCCTTTATTTCATGCTGAATTAATTTTTCTAAAATCACCTGACCAAAAGTCATTTTCCTCTTCCCACCAAACCTTGCTAATTCCTACTACATTTACATAACCTATCAATTTCCCTCTTTACATTTTCTAACCTACCAACCATTTTTAGACTTCTAACATTTCATGCTCAGACTCATAGAATATTATTTTTTAATTTTCTGGTGACCTCTTCCTTAGTAGTCCCCACCCGGAGATCCAAACAAGGGAATAGTTTGCCTCCAGAATATTTTACAAAGAAAGGTGCCTCCATCTTTATTAAATGAAAATGCAGAGAGCAACATTTTCTTGAAAGAAAAAACATAGTTTTCCACTGCTTTCAGCTGCACAGTACTCAGAAGATTGAGTAATGGTAATATAGCCGTTTAAGTCTCCTGACCTACACCCTTAAAAACTACTGAAAGAGCTGCTGCCCCCTTTCAGGAATCATTCCTTAGTCTGGCTCTCTACACATACCTCTACGATATGGTTGCACCTTTGGTCCAACTACTCTGTATCGATAAGCACTCAAACATCCCCACCATCGGCAAAGTTTCATGATTCATAAGGGAAGTTTTTTAATACTAAGCATAAAAGTGAAGATTATATATATAAACATAAATTTCTATTTATTATATTTTTTTATTTTACTTAATTTATTAACTTCAATTTTACAAGTATTTTATTTCAATAAATATTAAATCCTAAATATAATTTTATACTAATTTTGAGAACCATTAAATTTTCATAATTGAAGGGAGCCTGAAAAATAAAGGAGAGCCCAAAACTCATTTATATTTTTACTTCATTAAGTTCACATGATCTTGATATTTTTTTATTCAAAGATTAATATGTTCTGAAAATTGGAGTAATACAAAATCTCAATTTTTAATTAACATAACATGTACTTAACAGGGAAATGAGGCTCAAATTTATGACAATGGTTTCTCTATCCTTAAAATCACAAAAAACAAAAGTCATTGTATACAAAGTAGGATAATTAAAAGTGCAAGGGAATAAGCGTCCTGCTCAGAAATAGGACACTTTTTCAAAATAGTAGTTTGAAAGTTTGCAATTCTCTCAATTGTTGTCAATTGAAGAGAGTAGTGGTTTACAGAATTTGGGAGACAGGAATCTGAACTTATATGATGATCCTAGGATTTTAATTTCTCTATAAGATAGAAAGCATGTTTGAAAAAAAAATTGTATGAACACTACAATATTTAATTTTTTTATTCTATTTTTAAGAGGGCAAGGATTAGAGAGACAGGATGTTGAAGATCAGAAACTATTATACTCATAAGTTTCATGTTGTCTTGAAAATAAAATTAATTTTTAAAAAAGAAGGTTTGAATGTCAGATATATTACATTTTTGTTAATATAAGGGGGAGCTGGAGTTCTAGACCATCTAGAAGAAAAGGAGGACCCAAACTTTTTGCAACTCTTAATTTTTTTTTGTTCCCTGAACTACAGCAGACTTTTTAAAGGGATTTAGGGGTTAGTTAGTGTAGTGGACCTGAGAAATATGGAAGTCTGAAACAATTTTCTCATAATGATATTTTATTTTTAATTTATATTTTATTATTAAATAAATTATTACAACTAGTCATTATTACTCTTACAAAACATAATTTAATAATGTTTGTTGGTTATAAAAAGTTGAGTGGACTGTATAATTTGAATGTAGCTGAACATATGACATGTTTATTGTACTGAATTCACACATAAAATTGCATTATACTGAAAAATAATAACATCTGATTTGTGTATGTGTATGTGTGTGTGTGTATGTGTATATGTGTGTGTGTGTGTGTGTGCGCGCGCGCACGCGCGCGCACACACACACACACACACAAATATCCAACATGCCCCACCCTCCTTGAAGGAATGCCTTCAAAAAAAAAAATATATATATATATATATTGACAATTCTAAAAATTAATTGCATAACCTCAATAATATATAAAACTACACAAATATTTGATATTAGCACGTAAACAAAGAAACAAAGTTTATGTACACAAAACACAAGAAATCATTATGACATAATGAACTTGTTGTTTTGGTAATGGACGTAACTTTGAAATTGGTCTTGTCCCGGTTGAAGTTTTAAGTGTTACTATACCCACTTTTCCATCGGATCTCAGATGTATATTAATGACACAAGCCATTTTCCATTGGAATGGAGGAAGTAATAATCCTCTTGATATGAAGTCAGCTGTTAGAAACTGCAGAGATGCAAGTCAAGAATTATAACTCGACCACTGATGTAAGAATTGATGAAGTTATACTCAGTAAGGGGTAGAACTTAATAAGCATCTCTACAGTTTTTAATATTTTTCTTCTTTTTTTTTTAATTACATTTCTACAAAATAACCATTCTGAAGAAACAGATACAGCTGCAAAACAGCTAACTGAAAATAATTTTAAAAAATAATTTAGTACTAATAATTAACTTTACAAAACAAAATTTGTCTGAATAATTGTCCTAGTCAAAAAATGCTGTACACACTGCAATATTTAATTTATTGTTATGACATAATAACAATTATGATTGAAACCCATTTACAAAGTAACATGTTAGAAAAAAAATAAATATAGTGTATTAAAAAACAATAACAGAAAAAAAATATTATAAATATTCCATATCAAAAGACAATAAATACTTCAATTTCAAATTACACCAATAATACCTCATTTCCATTGGCATACTATACTATAATTTTAACAATGTATTAAGGCTTCTAAATGAAGAAAGCACAATATACTGAAAAGAAGTTTCAAAGCTATCATTCTTTAGTACGGGTATTTGTATCACAAGATGACAATACCACTGTTCATAAATTTTGGTTGTTTTTAACTATATATAGTAAATAATTACAAACTGAAGTAATTGTTTATAACAATTTTTTTTTTTAACAATGATTACTGGGATTGGAAGCATCAACAAATAACAAGCAAACAGTGATTTCCACTCAAATGTTTAAATGTGAAACAAGTTTAGTTTTATTTTAGGAATTTTTTATAGATTTCTTTGTTTAGCACTAAATATTTGAATAAAAAAGTAGTTAAATAATATTTCTAACTCCTGAAATGGTTAAGTAACTGTACTGTCCAACTTCAGTTGTATTCAATAACTCAAAGCAACTGAATTACCCAAACTCAAATCTGAGCACAAGTAATAATTTTTTTTCACTTGACATCTTATTTACATAACTTTTTTTCATTTAATTATTAGAATATGTAAGTTCAGAGACAATAAAACAAATAAATAGTTTTACCTAAATGCTTAACAAGAACTAAAAGAGCAGCATGATCATGAGTTGTTTGGTCATAATCTGGATGAGACATATTTGGATCAGGAGTTGGACTTGACAGAATAACACTTACAGATGATCTCATTTGTAACCTGAAAAACGATACTCAACAAATTAAAAGTTTTGTTATAACAAGAATAAGGCCAAAAAAATTATTACCTAATAAATTACTTAATCACTGCATAATAAAAAATTGTTTTTCCTAACTTAAACAAAACAGTAAAATTAAAATGGTAAGACTTAGAAATATATAATTTTGTAGAATTTTAATGTATATTAAAAAAAAGTACTGCTGGAGACACAAGAGAGTACAGGATGAAAAACATATGTCATGACATTATCTAAGGTGATTCACTGAATGACTGTTTATTAACCTTTAATACCCGTTTCCACAATGGACTGTTCTACAATTTAGAGATCCTCATTATGCCTTCCCATTATTTTACTTCATCCAACATAAAATATTGTATAAGGATGATCAGCATCTGATCATCTGTTCATTTAAGATGGTGCATACTGAAATAAAAGACAAAAACACAGATATACTGCTTAACATACTTTGGACTAAGAGTAAAAAAATATACAAATGCTTGGAGTTTTTTTCCTTTTATTTGGTAAATCTATATCTTCCATAAAAGCAACACCTGCTCTATTTTAAGTTAAATGATTTTTCTGTCAAATCATTGATGAAATTATGACATTATGGTGAGACTGGTAGCCTCAGGTGAAAAACATGTCACTGTTAATTCAAAAAAAATCTCTCTTTCAACAAGGTTTTTCATAAAATTTGGTTATGAACTGATAAAATTCATTTTTTAACATTTATATATAACATTAATCTTCAAATAAATCACTCTATTGCACATTAATGAGCAATTACAATGTATTATGTGAAATAAATACAGTGTGATGATTTTACTTAAAAATAAATCAGTTTTGGTCTAAATTTGTGTATCAAAGGCAATTTATATCAAAATTTTACACCAGAGATTAGTATTTAATTAATACTGATATCAAAATAAGATAGTCAAAACATTGTTGATCTGTTCAACAGTGTTAGTTATATTCATTTAAAAACTTACAAAATACTGAAAAAAAGTTCTGTGGGGAGGAAATCACAAATTAAGTGGTGTTTGTCATACAATTCTTCTAAACCATATTAGTAAATGCCTCAGTGCTACATGGGATAGCTCTTCATTCCTTTTTACAGAAACTTATTTTAAAAATGCATAATTTCATTCACAGTAAACTGATGTTCTACACTTTCATTACTTGTTCAACTAAGTATGGAGATAAATATCATATAGTAAACCATGTTGAGTATTGCATTTTATGTATTTGCTTGAAACATCTAAAAACATCTCTTAGAAGAAAACAAAACAATTTATCAACAAAATACATAGAAGACTAATTATAAATAATTTGCCTATCAACAGGAATTTAATCACCTTGCACAGCATAAAACACAACTACACACTGAAGAAATACAATGAAGCTATACACTGAAGGACTCATACAACAGAACATCTGGAACAGGTGTTTTGAGATACAGACAACACACTATACAGAGTACAAAATCAAAAACATACCTGACAACAAAAAATATACCTCAACCAGCAATCAAACAAAATTATTGCAGTTTGTGGGAGAGAGAATTATTAAAACACTTTCAAATCTACAAGGTACAAATCTAACAAAATATTCATTATTATAGACCAAACAAAA